>CATQJA010001217.1:0-10662 GCA_958295435.1 Mesorhabditis spiculigera | reverse complement strand
TTGTGAAAATCCTGTGTGTGTGTGTGTGTGAATTGTGAAAAACGTTTGAAACCTTGGGAATTCTAGAAAATGGCAATTGCTGCGGAGTTCATCTCTCTTCTTCCGGTGGAGACTCTTCAGGGGTTGGCTGCGGTTAATGAGGACAAATCGTTGGATCATATGGTAACAAAAAGTTTGAATTCAATTATTAAATTAAGTTTCAAAAATACAAATTTTCAAAACCAAGCTAAAATCTCGGCGCCGCGACACGCAACGCGAACGCTGTGGGGCCACTATTTTCGGGGCGCATACGATTACGCAATGTAAATAAAGCGTGCGCATTGCATGTCGGAAAAAAATTAATAAGAATCAATAAGCTAAAAATCCATAGCTCTGCCTTGCTAGTTACTGAAAGCGCGCCGCGATACGCAACGCGTACGCCCCGATTTAAGGCTATTTTCGGGTCGTAATCGATTATCGCGGCGCGGCGGCGGCGACAGAATCCATGGCTACCACAAATTAGCAAAATCAGATTTAGGAAGGTGTCGTACTGATGCGTATCATAGCGTAGTGTAGCGGAATCCGTATCCAATCGTAATTCGACGTTTTTAGGGTCGTTTCGACAAGGTGGTCGAACTGCTCATCGCACTTCCCCAGGAGATCCAGGTGTATATTTTTGCACATTTTAAAGGACCATTGAAGGCAGCGAATTCTATGGAAGTTACCAAAAATGCGAAAATGAAATTTAGGAGAAAATTTTGGCCCTGCCACAATCGCCGCCAAACCCTGCCGTCCCTGCTGATGTTCGGGTAAGTAATAAAATTTCAAAATAAGGATTTAAATTTCTTTTATCCTTTCCTGTTTTTAATTTGAATATTTCAGGCGAAACTGACCGCCATTCACGATGAGAAGGGCCTCTCGCTGAAGGGGCGACTCGAGAAGACCAGGGTAAATTATGCTTGTTAAAAATTTTTAAAAATATAAATTTCTTCAAAATATTCAAAATTGTTAAATTTAATTAAAGAAAATTTCCTTCCAAAATCGACGCTAAAACGATATCCGGCTACGGTAACCAATTTCAATATATTTTCAGGCTGTCCTGGCAACCCTGCCCGCCGATGTCCATGAAAAGATGAATGCCGTCAAGGCTTGAAAAAAGTTCGATGGATTTGGCGAATAAATACTGTAATTTTGCTGAATTCTCGAATTATATTCCACAAAAACCTTTGCTAGCCTGCCCTTCCAGCGCGAATTGGATTCCCAAAGAATTTCTGATAGCTGGCAGGCACAATAAAATTAGATGTTCAATACCTGCGCCTCCAACGATCCCTGCTAGTTGTCCACTGACTAATTTCCCAAACAATCACTGCTAGCCGACCTTTGAGCAGCCCGTTCTTCCCCAAGAATCTCTGCTAGTCTGCCTCCGCCTAAAGTTCCGAAAAGATTACTGCCATTTGCCTCCACCTCGAGGAAGCCTAAGATTCCCAAATGGTCTTTGCTGGATTGCTTCTGTCTATATTCCTAAAGCATTCCAGCTGGCCTCCCTTTGCCTTTGTTTCTAAACGATCACTGCTGGCCTGCCCTTGGTCTTCATAAACCGACGCTGGAAAATTCTTAAATCGTCTCTGCTGGTTGTACTCGACTTTTTCGGCTGATTTCCAAATTTATTCCCCAAGAATCTCTGCTAGCCCCCTTTCTAAAGTTTGTCCTCCATACTACAAACTACAAACAAGAATTCACGAATGGTCTCAGCTACCTTGCCAGGAAGTTTTTGACAAATTGCGGATTTTCATAGCATTTTTCTTCCCAAAGGATTTCTGCTAACCCCCTTCCAAATTCTGTTCATCCAGCACAAACTACAAAAATAGATCGAGGCCCGGCTTTTCCTCTTTGAAGCCCACTGCGGCGCCAATTATCCCAACAAATCGTCGGGTAGCGTTTTTTGGGGGAGTCTGAAAGCGGAAAAGAGAGAGAGAGAGAGAGAGAGAGAGAGAGAGAGAGAGAGCAGGCAGACAGTCACCCCAAAAAAGGTGTGAACCAAAATCTCCCGGGAAACCGTCCCCAAACACACGGAATTCCCCCAATTTTTGTGATTTTCCCCGGCCCTCCAGAAACCCATAGGGCCCCGCAAAAAGAAGATGTGCCCTCGGGGGGCACAAATCAGAGCCCCGGGCCCTGAGGGTATAAATGTCGGCCGGGTGGGCCCTAGCAACTTATATCCCAACCAGGGGCTTCACCTGGATAGCTCGGCTTTTTCTCTGATTCTATTACGATTCCGCGGGAGTACTCTTTACAGTAGCCGGACTACCGTAATCCGGGTACTGTAGAAATTGTTACGTACTGTCACGGTGCCTTTAAATCTGAGGATTTTACACTTTTTTGCCAGCCGCTTTTTATAGTTCTCATTTTAGCAAGATTCCGCGACTTTCCTCTTTACAGTAATCGGACTACCGTAACCCACTTACTTTCAAAATTGCTACATACTCCCACGGTTCCTTTAGAAAGGAATCTTTTAATTTTTAAAAGCCGTAAGCCTCCCTGACTAGCCATTTATCCAAGATTCCGCATGTTCCTTCTTTACAATGGTCGAGTTACCGCATTCCAGCGGCTATGAAAGACGCCTTTAAAACTCGGCACACTTTTCATTTTTGATTTTTCATATTTTCCCCTACCGTGTTCGCGTTTTCTCTCTCTCTCTCCATCTCTCTTTCTCTCTCTCTCTCTCTCTCTCTCTCTCTCTTCTTCTCTCTCCCCTCTCTCTCCCCTCTCTTTCCCTTTAAAAATGGCAATAAATGGAATTAAATGCTTCCTACAGCACCCTCCCCTCTCTCCCACAACCTCCTCTTCTGCTGAAATGTCTCACCATGCTGAATTCATGGCTGTCCTCCCCGAGGATGTCCGTGCTAAGGTCAAGGCCCTTCATGCCGATGACTCTCTCGGACACTTGGTACGTTTATTTACTATGGAAGTACGGCAAACCACTCACAGTACGGTAGGATACGGTATCATATTGTAGCGTATCGTAACGGAATTTCGATTTCACTGGATTTCGGTATTCTTTAATTTTTCTGGGTTGAAATACGGTATAAAATGTGGATTTCACGTCGCAATCGCAAAATACGACAAAGCACAGCGGCGTACGGTAGCGTACGGTAGCGTACTGTAGCGTATCCCAACGTGCAGTAACGGAATTCATGGATTTTACAGTAATCCGGAATTTTTCTGATTTTATGGGCTCAAAAATGGCATAAAATCCGTATGAATGCACCAGAAGTACATTACTGTAGCGTACAATACCGTAGCGCAGCGCACTGTAACGTACTTTTTTGTCGGTTTTAGGATTTTGTCGCCATACAACAATTTTCAACTTTTCCAGGCCAAATAATCGTGTAAAAATTGGGGATTGCGTGGCAGAATATGAAAGTACGATAAGGTCCGCTACGATACGGAGGCGTATAGTAGCGTACAGCAACGTAAAGTAGCGTACTAAGCGAAATTGGAATTTTTCCTTTTTCAGGAGCGTTTCGACAAGGTGTCGGATCTGATTCTGTCGCTGCCAAAGGACACTCAGGTATATTTTGAGTACCATATTTTAAAGTGGATTTTTCTACCGTAACCCAGCCTACAGTATCCTTTTTAGGACAAGCTCCTCGCCCTTCCCCAGCCCCCATCAAACCCCTCCGTCCCAGCCGAACTGCAGGCCAAATTCGACGGTATCCACAAACTGCCAACGCTGAAGGAACGATTCGCAAAGACCAGGGTACGGTAGCATTCCTACAGTTCGCCAACGTAAGACTAGACTTCTCTGTCTTTTTTGACACTTTCTGATTTTGAAAATTTCAGGAGGTGATCGCCTCTCTCCCTGAAGAAGTCCGCGACAAGATCCGCGCCGAAATCAAGTCCAAAATGGGCCTGTAAACGCGGTGTCGCGTGTACACTTACGGAATTTTCGATTCTTCTCGAATGTTAATGGAATAAATATTTTTGTAGCGGCAATGAAAATCCAATACAATTTTTATTCTACAAACTGACAACCATTTTTGCTTCAGGAAATTTTTATGACTAGGTTAAAATTCAAAAAGCCGATTTATTTCCCAAACTGACAGCCAGATTACAAATTTCTTTGGTCAAAACAGAAATCCACGAAATAATGCTTGGAGTTACGGTAGGATTACGGTATGGTATGGTATGACGGTATGATTTCCAAGGTTCACATTTTAATAGTATGCTTCATTTGGCCCCTGACACCCATCAGAAGATCCTTCGGCATCGACGCGATCACTTCCTGGAAATTGGAGGGTACTGTAGCGTACGTTAGGATACGGTATCCGGGGCAACTTATAGAATCAGCCAAAAATTTCCATACCTTATTTTTGGCGAGTTTTTCGCGGAAACTGAGCGTCGCATCATTTCGAATGGCATCCATTTTGGCCTGGAAAATGGATAAAATTACGATAGGGTGTAAAGAAGTGTACCTTGCACTCCGGGACCCCATCAAATACCGTAGGCGGCGGGAGGGCCATGATTTTTTGCTGGAAAAAGGTACGGTAAGTGGCTACGGTAGGCGGAAAAAATCTAACTATTTTAGACGAATTTAAAATCCATAAAATAACCAGGTTTTAGCTATAAAAGTCGAAAAAATAACTTTTTAAACTGATCCAAAAGTTTTTGAAGATTTTAAAAATCTACCATAACCCCGTAATGAATTCGATTAATTTAAACAATTTAGATTTAAAATTCAGAATTTCAATATTGTAACATTTCAAAATTAAATTTTTAAAAGTAATTTAATTTTTTAATTCTTTAAAAAAGGACGTCAGAACATAAAAATCGTACCTGAATCTCGGGAGATAAAGCGAGGAGCACCTGGCACACCTTCTCGTATCGCACCTAGAAATATTCTGGGTTTTTCGGCACTTAAAGGGACAGGCAAGGCAACGATCCCTATGGATTGTTTTGCGTCGCGACACGCAACGGACACGCGGCGTACTAATATTATAATGTTCGTAATACATTACGTAATGAAATTCGTGGCACGCGTTGAGTGACGCGGCCCGGTAAATCTCTAAGATCCATAAGAAAGTGCCTTGTCAGTCCCTTTAAAGCACGTTTAAAGGAACCGGCAAGCGATTGACGTACTAGAGGATCCATTTGATCGTCATTGTGCCAGACAGAAATCTGTTGAAGGGCATCTGGAGGGAGGATTGACATTATGGACGGGTGGAACGGCATCGTTGCGGTTGAGGATGGACTATATTGGGTTTTGAGAGAGAGAGTGAGAGAGAGAGAGAAAGCGTAAGTATGAGAAAAAGCTGCCATCAATTTCCTCAATGATCTCTGCTAGCTGGTGGCTCAATTCCTTCGTGAGTTTTGTTAGCTTGCCTAAAAATCCTCAATATTCTCTGCTGGATGACCCATAAATTCCCCAATGATCTCTGCTCGTCGCCCCAAGGGTGCATTCCCTAAGGACTTCTGCTAGCTTGCCTAAATTACCGAATAATCTCTGCTAGCTGGTCTAAAATTCCTTAATGAGCTCTGCTAGTTGCCCCAAAATTTCCTAAAAATCTCTGCTTGGCTGCACCAAGTAAAAATTGCTAAGCGCTCTCTGCTAGCTAGCCCGCAACATGAATCCCCAAATGCACTTTGCTAGCCTACCCAAGTCCATAATTTTCAATGTCTATAACACCTAGTAAATATTTACAAAATATTCAGAATATGTAAGCTCGGTTATTCCGTTCCTTCCTCGCTTCTGATTCCGTTTAAATATCCCCTCCTGGTTGTGGTATTTGTGCCCTCAGTCATGCCCTCTTATTCCCTTCCCTCTCTCCTCTTCCCCTCCTCTCTCCCCCTCAAAAGAGAAAAGAACCTCGAGAGGATGACGATCTCTGCTCCCCCAATGACTTTCCAGGCGTTTTTTTGGATTTTTGAAGTCGACGGGGCCATTTTTTGAGCCTCACAATTTGTCAGCGAGCATGATCTATGAATTTGGAGGAATTTGCACACAAAATACAACGAATTTTCGCCCGAAAATTGCGCTGAAAAGAAGCTGAAGCATTTTTGGATTTTCGAGGCGAACATGATCTACGAATTTTAGGGCAAATTGCACAAAATACAAGTACTGTTGACGGGAAATTGGCTTTATAGCGATGCTAAACGGTGATTTTTGTAAATCTAAACACGATTTTTTTGAATTTTTTTGTTTTTAAGGGTAAAAATCTCAAGAAATCAATAATTCCTTCGAATCCCTTTGAAAATGCTCGTTATATCAATAGTAAGCGATTCCCGAAAAAGCAAAAACTTGAAGCCCAAAATGATCTCGGGCGGGATCGAACCGCCGACCTTCTGTGTGTTAGACAGATGTGATAACCACTACACCACGAGACCGCTGTGGGAGAGGGGAAAGGGAGAGGGTTTTCAGTGGCAAGCGCCGACACCTGACCAGGGCAGAGTCAGTCGGCATTTGCGAATTCGAATCTGGCGAATTTTGCAAATTAATTTTGCGAATTCTCAAATTCGTGTCATTTCAAAAACGCTAATAAAACCGATATTCCTGATTTTTCCGTGCCCGGCAGCGCTGAGCCTCGGCTTTTACTTTTCTCAGAATTAGGAATGCTGATAGACCTGTTCTTCTCATCATTTCCGTTTTTTAGAAACCTAGACATTTTTAGTTTTCTAAAACAAATCAATGCTTTTTGCACCACTCAAAAATTCAGCATATTTCAGATTTTCGGCGTTTTCCGCTTTTAAAAAACATTAAAATGACAAATTCATCCCAAACATACCCTGACTAGACTATATTTTCCGGATTTTTCAGGATTTTACGCTTGATGAGTCAAATATAGGACGTTTCACGTAGAGTTATTTCATAGAAAATACTACGCCTAAGCCTCTCATTTTCCAAAAAAATCGAAAATTGGAAAGTTCAGGGCTATCATGTCGCGAGGAATTCTTTGTAATTTGTAGTAAATTTCTCTCTCTCTCTCGCTCTCTCACTCTCACTCTCACTCTCTCGCTCTCTCTCTCGCTTCTACAAAACAATTTATGCGGTTTGATTACAGTATTTTTAAAGGGCAGTCCATATGGTCACTTGGTATCGTCGTGTAAACGTTATAATCTGAAAAAGTATGCTTTTTAAAGTACCTTAAAGAGATGAGGACGGCATCTGTTGAACCCCCCTTGGGGAGGGGGGTTCAACAGGTCCCGCGGCGATCTCGCGCGAGAGAGCGCTCCCAGGGGAGAGGCGCAGAGACATTTTCGTTCCCTCGCGTAATCGATTGACTTATGCCGCCCCTATCTCTTTAACCATACCTTAAATAACAGAATTCCCTCTTAATGAATATAACACATGCCCACATCTGTCAATAGGATTTGGAGATGATTTTGAGAGTTGAAGAAGGCATGAGCCAGCAATGGAATGAACGAAGAATCACGATGTATCCTGGAAAGGGATTTAATCAAAAACAATCTTAATCAAAAAAATGTGATAAAAACAGCTTGTTACCGTATTAAAAATTGTTATACTTTAACGACACGAATAATTCAAAATTTTGAATCTAATGAGTTTGAGTTAACCTATTTTCCGGGGTTTTTATACCGTGTTTCAGTTTTTTTGCTATTTTTATCACAGTAAACCTTATGAAAGCTAGTTTTCTCAAAATCTAAAAAATTTCAATTTTACAGATACATTACGCCAAATAAATCCCAAAAATTCTTACGGCAAATAAAGCAGTCATTAAAATGACGGCAGTCCCATAAATGCCCATCCGCCGGCCATTTCCCCGCTTCCTGGCCGCCAAAAAGACGAACGTGAAGGAACTTTTGTGGAACCGCTGAAAAGTGATCACAGGGCAGGCTAGCAGAGATCCTTTGCAAAAATTCACCCAAAATCGGTTAAAATTCCTTAAAAAAAACGTACTCAACGATATGCTGGTGAATTTAGGAATACTGTGGCCCGTTCGTGAAGGCGAACAGATTAAAGTATTTCTGGTCCCTAAATTTTGATTATTCTGTTAAAAAATGAAAAAGCTCAGGGACCTTTGCATTATCGGGTGCGGCCGATTTTTTGTAAAAGCCCAAAAATTCCTAGCAACATAACATTAAGCGTTTTAATAGTGTTTTCAATTGAATTTACCTGTATTTAAAGTGGGGGAAACTATCCAGAAAACCTTTTTAAACTTTTTAGAAAGGTAGAATTCTGATGGTAAATCAGAGTTTTTCTATCCAATATCCTTATTTTTGTATTTTTGCTCAAAATTTGTAACATTTTTAAGTTTAGGAAGCATCAAAATAGTTTAAAAACGCTCCCTCTATTCGTATTTTGAGAGAACAATCACCCCCGATAATGCAGAGGCACCAAAGACATTTTAAAACCAAGTTATTAAATTTTAACAGAACTCACTTGAAGACGCGATTCATCAGGAGTGTGAGCAGGAGGGCATTGAGAAGATAGAGATGAGGGATGAGGAGAATGGAGAGAAATAGTGAGAACAAGAGAAGAGAGAGACGACGATTCGAGGAGAGAGAGGGAGGGAGCAGAGGGAGGAGCGAGAGAATCGGAGGGAGCACCGAGTACAGAAGCAGCGGCAGCCACGGCAGGAATTGCTGGAAATTGGATTTATTTTGCATTTTTTCTAAGATCCTACCTTATATAATTTTGGAGTGTATGTGTGTGTGTGTGTGTGTGTGTGTGTGGATGTCACTTTCGAGGCCCGATTTGAGGGCCTTCCTGTGCCATAAATGCTCTAATTCTCCGTCACCCGGGGGAATCGACCCTTCTGTTTCCGATGACGTTTTCAGAATTTCGATAAAATACAAGTTTACAAAGTTAAAGGCGGTTTTATTCATTTTTGGGGGTACCTGAGGGCTAATTTGCATAATGCAAAAAAATACAAACTTCCTCATTCTTGCCAGTTGCACTCGCGCGTGTGGTCGGGGCGGGGGGGGGGTCCGCAGGACCCGAGCTATCAGAAAGTCAAACTTTTCCATGCAAAGGCCGCATTCCAGCGCCCAAGGCCCGCGAAGCGGGTTTTGGGCGCTGGTCTAACTATTATTTTGCAGGGTATCCCAAAAAAATTCCCCCCCCCCCCCCTAGCCGGCCGCAGACCTATCCGATTTTTACGATTTAGGTATCTATCGAAAGCCCTCGAAAAGGCAGGTCACGGGCGGGCTATCTTACAAAGGCCTCCTGCTGATGAATCCCTATGGCGCGCCCCTGCGCCCCAGTTACAGTACCCCACCCGACCGCGCCCCCATTACGCTTGCTAAAGGTCCTAGCCCAGGCAAGTAAGACAAAAGCAACAACTTTATTGGAGAAAACAATGTAGCAAAACAAAACAACAATAACAAGAAGTTCAACAGCAAACTCGACGAGTGCGGCAAGGTATCAGGCTTGTAGATTTTTCTTTGTGCTTTCCTCTCGCTTCTTCTTAGCGCTCCGCGATTGCATTTGATAATTTTGCGATGACTTTCTGATAGGAGCGGTCCCTTGGTGGTGGGGTGCGATTCGATTCTCTTTGTCTTGCGTTATGGAGGAATACTGCTCATCAATTGTTTGCTTAAGTTTTTTGAGCATTTTAATATCTTGGCTGCCGCCAATCGCGAAATAAATTGCGTTCAGGGTCTAGAATTTATCTGTGAATTTGTCCAACCACTTACTGTGCGCACATCATCGACAAGTTCGATGCGAACGATGCGGTCTTCAATAATTGAATTCTTTAAGGTGAGCTGCGGGATATTAGGAGCGTGATTGTGTGTATATATAAAAACGTCCTTCATCGTCTTCAGCCTCGGGCGGTAGATGAAAAGCCCTGATATGATCGGCAGCCGCCGACTTCGTTGGGAAACGAGCAGCACAATCAGGGCAGCTCCAGGAACTTGGGTCAGGAAGTTGGAACTGGCAGCAAATGTGATCCGCCACGGTACAGGGTGTCGCCATGCGCGCGCATGTTGCAAGCGCGGTCAGTGTTATCAGAGCATTTCGGAGCATTAGATTTTATCATCTTCTGCAAGCAAGTAGTATACAGAGTTTCAAGCATGCGGCCAGAAAAACCGAAAATATTTTTCTCTGTTATTGTAACGAGATAGAAGGACAAAATATTATGTTCCCAGACCATCTGAAAATCATTCTATTCACTTTATAGCTTTTAGCTTTTTGATTTATATTTACTTTTTGTTTTTCTTATTGACTTTCTGTCTAGCTTTTACTTTCTGATTGAAGATTAATCAGCGTAATGGGGACGCTGTCAGGTGAGAATACTGTAACTGGGGCGCAGGGGCGCGCCACGGGGTCCATCAGCAGGAGGCCTTTGTAGATATCGCCCGCCATGAGCGGGTCCGGCACATCTCATCGGTGCTGAATGGCGGTTTTATCAATTACCGGCATTTTTCATGCAAAAAGGACACGCTTTTTGGTCCAAAACGCAATTTAACCGGTTTAAGCGTAACCCAAGCTGTAAGCTTAAAATGTGAAAAAAGCCCGCTGAGTAAAGCGTTTAAGCCGATCCAAATGTGCCTTGTGAAAAAAGCGTTTAATCTTTGCGCGAAAAATGTTGAAGAGAAATCCTAAAAATTCCGAAATTTCAAAAATGAAAAAATGCCGATCTGATGGCTTGATTTCCGTGCTACAAGTTGATACCTAAATCGTAAAAATCGCGAATTTCTACGGGCCATTAGGGCATTTTGGCT
>CATQJA010001215.1:0-42657 GCA_958295435.1 Mesorhabditis spiculigera | reverse complement strand
GCTAGGGCTGGGCCAAGCATAAGCTAGGCTGAGAGTAAGCCTAGAGAAGCCTAAGCCGAAACCAATCCTAAGTTAAGCCACGCCTAGGCCCAAGCTAAGTATAAGCCAAGCGTACGCCAAGAAAGTTAAAGGCGAAAGCCCTAGGCCTCAGACTGGGAGCCCAAAAAAGATGCCCCCAACATCAATAGCTCCGGTTGCTTTCCATTATTCACAACGCGCTGATCTGTCCATTAACAAGGTCTCTATCTAAAAAAGTATACAAAACGGCGGAAACATGTTTGTGCACCCGATCTTTTTTCAGTGTCAAACTAAAATGGTTTGTCGGAGGAGGATCGCTACAGCCACCCAAACATTTTATTCAGTTCAGTGATACATATTTCTTAGAAACTTCGAACCTCTTCAACGTGATTGTAAGAAAGTGAAACTCCATCAACTCATAAAATGTCTGGCATTAGCAAAACCCATTTGCTCGGCATCAAACCAGACGTTGGCGCGGTGCCAGCCCGAGAATTTGCGGCCCCGAATTCATTTATCGCGTCGGAATGGGGCCTCAAAAAATGGCTCCCGATTTGTCCGCCGAGCTCCACTTGACGTTAGGTCTTTTATTTTTGTAGAGAATTCGGCTTTGGGGCCTAAATTATCGCTGCTAGCCTGCCCTCTCCTCTTCCTCAACAATCTCTGCTAGCCTGCCCCTCTCTCTTTCCTCAACAATCTCTGCTAGCCTGCCCTCTCCTCTTCCTCAACAATCTCTGCTAGCCTGCCCTCTCCTCTTCCTCAACAATCTCTGCTAGCCTGCCCTCTCCTCTTCCTTAACAATATCTGCTAGTCTGCCTTGCTTCCCTCCAGTGCTTTCAATTGCATGTTTCATCAACCATTAAAATCCAGCAAAATTCGTTTTGCTGAGTTCTAACATTGTTAGAATTTGAAACATTCCCAGTTTTCCTACCAATTAATAGTGTACCACAAACTTTTCGGCACCTCGTGACGGGCCCATGACTCGTCGTGGGAAAATCAGGCTGTTTTTTGTAGTCGTGACACGAAACATATGAAAAACCCCGGAAAATTAGAGGAAATGGGGTCAAAAATCTGCTGAACTCCTAGGACAGTCGGATTTCGGGAGATTCTATTTAAAATGTAATATAAAAGTATGACTGATAATTTATTAGAAAATTCATCACATTCTTTGTAAAATAAAATTAATTTCAACTAGAAAAATCATCAAACCTTCGAAAAATCACCTTAAATTCGAATTTTTGCTCAAAAGTCGTCACTTTTGGTCGAAAAATCGATATTTATTGTATGTTTGAATCACGATTTGCAAAGTTCTCAGGTTCAGGATAATAAAAACCTCCGTATTCTCCTCGAAAAAAAAAAATAGAAATATTCCGCTATTTCTATTAATAAAATTGGACCCTAAGAAACTTTTTTGGTTTTGTTGGGTCTTTCGCTCACCTATTAACGCTATTAAGAATTCCGATTTTTTAGTTTTCCTCGAAACATCATTGTTTAAAATTTTTTTCCTCTCGTCTGTGCCGTGGACCCTACCGTAACCAGGAATCCGAATAAAAAAAGATTGTAGTTGATTGGCTTCATTTTTCGGCGATTCTCTAGGGATATTTATTTTAGACGGCAGTTGTAGACTTCTAATAACAAAGTCAATTTGCACGGGTGCCGCCGCCGCTCCGGGGCTCCGTGATCCCATTAAAAAGTTTCAGCCAAAAAATAAGTTCCAAATTGCATGCAGGGCTCTTCGAAGGGGAAGGGCTCAATTTTGCTGTGCAATCATCTGATTAAAGTCGATCAGGGTGCTTTGGCATTATCGGGGGGTCCTTGGGATCCAATTTTCTCATATAAATAGAGGAATTGTTCTAAGCTGTTTTTTTGCTTTTTTTATTCGGATTCTCGAGTTACGGTAGGGCTCACTGTACAGGTGAAAGGACATTTCTTTTGTAAAATGATGTTTCGCGAAAAATTAAAAATAAATAATAATTAGCAATCCTAACAAATCCAAATCAATGATTTTTTCCTAGGATCTAATTTTTTTAATTGAAGAAGCGGGATTGTTTCTAAAAAAGTTTTTAATTTTCAACGTAAAAATTTTAAAATTTTTGTTGAAAAATAAAGAAATATCGCTTTATCGACCCAAATTTAAAGTTTTTGAGGTTTTTTAGATATGTTTTCCACTTATACGGTAATAAAATTTACCAAACCTATTAAAAAATGTTAGTATTACGTTGCTAGACACTTCTAGACTTATAGGAAAAAATTAATCATCAGCCCCTCCCCCCCCCCCCTCGATAATACCTGAATACCGTATTCCTTAAAAAGCGATCCGGAGCTTTACAACTTAATATTTCATTTAATTTTAACGTGGCATTCCCCGTTCTGAAATTATGTTTCTACAGTACCCCTACACTGAGTAGACCATGAAAACATCAGTTTTAGAATGAGCACGTAGTGACCATTTTTTCAGGATTTTCGCGGGGTGGTCCCGTGGAATAAAAAATTCCAGCAAATCCAGGGGGTAACGAGGCTAATTTTGTAGTCCCCTGCTGCCCCTGATTGGGCTAAAAAGCGGGCAAAAAGCCTTTGCGGGGCCTACGGGGTACGGTAGCGGCAGTTTCAAATGGGAGCAAGCAGTTTAAAACGAAGCAAGCTTCCCATCATAATGAAAATATTGTTTTAATTACATTTATTAAGTTGTTGAATTGACTAGTCTTTTAATAATATTAATTGGAATTTTAAACTTTCTTGTTTTTGTTTTTGAAGGTTGTTTTAGGATTACTAACCTACCACCTATTACCATAAAATTTTGAAACCACAATAGGCTCTTAGGCGAAACATTTTTTTGCGAATTTTTTATGTTTTTTTTAGTGTTTTTAAGAGCAAACTTAAGTATATGGTTTTCAAAATATAGGATGTTCTTACAGCTGTCCATATTCAGTTGTAGTTTCGAGAAAAAAACTTTCGATCGGATAGAAAATTACGTTTCAAAAATTTAGACAATCCGCCTTTCTAAAGGGTTTTTAGTTAGCAGATTTGGTTCCAAGACAATGTCGAATTTATTCAGGCCGAATTAAATCCAAAAATGGCCATTTATGGCTTGGCTATCGAAAGTGCTGGTTCGTGCGGCGGTAATTACAGATCCCAGCGCAGTTGGATTTTTGCAGAAAGTGCCAATCGAATTTCGCGGTAATAGGACGCTCTCTCTCACTCTCTCAATCTCAATATCTCTCTCTCACGCTCTCTCTCTCTCTCTCACTCGCTCTCCGCTAATTGCCTCGATTTTATAAGGATAAAAAGCGGTAGCCCCTAAATATTTTAATGCTACTTTCCAAGATAAAAGTAATTGAATTTTACAATAAAATTCGATCTAAAAGTTTTTTTAAATCCTCGAAATTGCTTCTACTAAGGAAATTTTGCAGTACTCTTCACTCAGCACTCCGGTCGTAGCTTTTTTTAATAAGGACAATTTTTAAACCCAATAATCGTAATTTGACATTTCCAAAAATGAATTAACCAATTATTAGGAACTAATAATTCTTCAGATTGTTGGATTTATACGCAACACATTTTTTCTTGTTTTTTTTTAGAATCGATCAGTACCAAAATCTAAAAATCATTACTTTTGTTATTTTCCGATACTTTCTCATTTCGTTCGTGCTCACCCCGATGTTTTTTGATCATTAGCGGCGTTCGAAAATGTGAGTATCCTCTATTCAATAACGAAGTAAGTAACGCTGGCGATCAAGAGGACTATAGCTCTTGGGCATTTTTTAATCACCTGATTTTTTGAAACCAACATATTTTACCGGAAAACCTCTTGGCTGGCTTTTTGGTCGGAAAATTCCGCTTATCTTTGCACAAAGCCCACGCCGTTCCCCCACGTCGTCACGGGGCCGAAAATGACCAATGACGGGGCTGATAATTTATAGCCTTCGAAAAAAGTGGGTGAATCGCGCTTCCTAGAAGTCGTATTGAAACTTTTTACGTCCTAACTAACGGGGAGGACCGACCTCAACAACGCGCCGCAGAACTCTCGGAGCTTGGAGATCGAAACAAAAAGATTTGTTGAAATGCGGTATTTTTAAAGAAAACTTCGATATAAAAGATGTGTTTCTAACTTTCTTGATTAAAATACCTCGAAAATACCTTCACTTGACTTCTAAGTTGGGTCGCGAATTTACAGAATCCATATTATCCCTACAGTTTCGCTACCGATTTGTCAACGACGGGAGTGATTTTTATCTTTCTGAGATTAATAATTTGTAGTTTTTAGAGTGTTTTTGATGGTTTATATTTTATAGGAAGTTAAAAAATAGTTCAAACATTTTGAAAAATGAGTTTTGGGTAACTTTTGCATACATTTTCTCGAAATTTTAGCATTCTCTATGGGCGTAGCAAATTTTAAAACCGTCGAAAATTTGTATAGTCGCACAGGGTATTTCGTTATTGTGGCTTAAAAAATTACTGTAGAGAAATTGGCCCCCACCGCTAACAGCCCAGTACCGAATTTCATCTTCCCATTCCCTTTAGTCCTTATCACCATGACTGTGTGGTGTTCTGCAGTTCAAGTTATTGGCTTGAATGCCAGCCAGCCAGCCGCTGGTCGTGTCAGAAGGATGTCGTAGTCATCGTCGTTTTCTGAGTGTCCTTCTCTCTCTCTCTCTCTCTCTCTGTCTCTCTCTCTCACCTCTCTCGCCCTACAGGACCGAAACCGGTCCCCCCGGCTTGCCTTGGAGGTGGCGGCAGCATGCCGGAGGTTCTGATCCAATCGCTTCCTTTTTTCTTCTATTCTCTCTCTCTCTCTCTCTCTCTCTCTCTCTGTCTCTCTGTCTCTGTCTCTCTTTCTGTCTCTCTCTTCCCCCCAAAAGCCGCTGCCAAAACATTTACCCCCATCCACCCTCGCCCTGCTGTGTTTCTCAAGCCAAAATTTGTGAAGTTGCAAATTATATGTTTCCTCTAAAATGATAAAGCAAAACGTTATCTTGCTGACATTGTGATGGCTACCCCATTCCTTATGGAGTGATAAATCTTGTAAATCACGATCGATCATAGTCGCTACTCAAAAATTCTTATTCGTTTTCTTCTTGTTAAAATTCAGTGTTTCAAATATTTGGCACAGAAAGAAAAGGTTTGTGTATTTAATTAACCGTTTCCCTTTTTCTTTGCTGTTTTCTGCTCCTTGAGATTTCTGTAGTATCGTATCATTATACCTTTCAAAATTTTTTATTCGAATTATTGCAAAAATAGTGATTACAAGAAGATCCCATCAAAATAAGGCACAAGCCTGAAACCCGTATCGTTGTCGTAAAGTTTTTCTAGTACCCTCAAAACCTCGTGTATAGGTCCGGTACAATTTGGTTCCGTACCAATACAAATGACACCAAATAATGTGCGTAGGGTACAATTCGGCTCAAAAGCTATGTAAGCCAAAAGAGCCGGTTCTCAGGGCCTGATGCAGCAATTTCTTTCATTAAACCACTCAAATTGTTGGAAATAGTCGAAATACGAACAAATATTCCATCAAAATTGCAAAAATACCATTGATGAACGGCATTATTTGCAAGAAACCGAAAAACGAAACACACCTAATGACGGTCATACGGAATTACGGACGCTCCGTACACATGAAAATTTCACCCGGAACTATACACGGGGAGGACCTATACACGAGGTTTTAGGGTAGTATGTTTCATAATATAGCCCTACCGCCGCTAGTTTTTCGTTATCATTGAAACGTTGATTTATAACCTTAAATTCAAGATAAATAGAATTTGAACAATTTATACACTTTATCTAAAAAAATTTTGTATTGGGAATTGAACTTTAGATCTATTGGAGGTTTTCTCTTCTAGTCTCTTTCTTCCCGTCCGAAACATTTGTCTTTTTTCCGAAAAGTTCTACGTTAATTTTTTAAATTTTTAATTATTTAATTGTACTTCTAAATAAAAGTGGCAATTTTATAATGGGCATTAAACTTTAGACCTATTGGAGGTATTGATCGACTGGTCGGGATACTTTATTAGCTGTAGCTCAGTCTTCCCGTCCGAAGCATTTGTCTTTTTTCCGAAAAGTTCTACGTGACGTTATTTCTAGAGAGGTAATCAAATGATGAGAGAGACAGGCAGAGAGAGAAAGAGAGAGAGAGAGAGAGAGAGAGAGAGGAGAGAGAGAGAGAGAGAGAGTGAGAGACAGCTACAAACAGACAGAAGCTGTGACAATACGTGGAAGGGCAAAACCCGTTTCCGAGTTTTCCCCCCCGTGGCAGCAGTGCCTTTTCAACGTTTCACCCCCGGGGGTTCCCTTTTATGGCCGTTTCCCCCCTTCTTTTGCCATCGTCAAGTTTCACTTCACCAACGCGTGAAACCCGCCATTTCCTAACCACAACAATCACACCGTCTTATCTACAGATCTTTTAAGTATACCTATTTGCTTGGAAATGTATGATTTGTACGCGCCACTCCGTAGTGACGTCACCAAAAAGGTGCAGTCAGCTGATTCATTCCATAGAAATTTCATTCTCGAGATCGAATTGAACTTCATGCCCCGTTAGACCTCTTGAAAGACCGCCAGGAATTTCAGAAAGAAATTTGTCGCGATTGAAAAGGTACTTTAAATGAGCATGAAGCCAAATGGCTTATTACAGTACTTGCGCAAGCATCATACCTTGTTTATCCAAGCCTAAGTCTAAGCCTAAGCCTAAGCCTAAGCCTAAGCCTAAGCCTAAGCCTAAGCCTAAGCCGACTTTTATAACTGAAGCAATCTCTCCTGTCATTACTTCTGACTTGCCGGGGATGCCAATAATTTTCGATGAAACATGCTTTTTTCGGTGCTTCTTGAGCGCTGGGATTCATCGACCCCTCGAAGTATTTAAAATTTAATTAAATTAATTTGTAATTTAAATATTAGTTTGGATTTTGTAGCAACGAAGCGACATGAAATTTTAACACAAACACCCGCCGTCGACTTAGTCCCTAGCCTCCAAGATTTTCCTAACAATCTTCGATGAAATATTTTTGCGGAGCTGATTTGCTTTACACGTTGCGTTTCCCAAGCATTCCACATCGGTACCAAATTCTGCGCTGCCGATTTCTCGAAACATCAAAATTCTCCCTAAAAATATATAGGCTCAAATTGAACATAAGTTTCGGAAAAACCAGGTAAATCTTAAAATTAAGTTTTACTTTTCTTACTTGAACTACTGCCGTCTCACCACACGTTTCCAAAGCCCAAAAATTCCGGCGCTATCAGTAGAGAAAAGACAAAAGATAGAGAGAGAGAGAAAGAGAGAGAGAGAAAGAAAGAGTGAGATACACTGCTGCCTTGTGTGTGTCTGTGTGTCTGTTTGTCCGTCTGTTGCCGAGGGGAATGTGTCGGAATTTTTGCGGGGTGATAAAGTGATTCGGCTTAAATGCCTCATAATGGGCTTTGTCTCCCCTCGACGGCCGTCAGCTGGAAAGTCCATTTAAGCTTTTTGTAGTCTATTTTCCTGAATTCTTTTTATAATATAAATTTATAAACATCTTGATTAAGTTATCTTTGAAATTATATACCTCAATAACCATAGGTGCTGAAGTTAAAATAGTTTGGTTAAAAACATCAATGAAAAACCTCGTAACCGATGAAACTGAAACACACTTTTTCGAATTTTTTGACCATGTTATAAAAGCTTTTTGTATGTTAAATTCCTTGGTAATAACTTTACAATATTTCTAATTTAAACTATAGAAATTAATCCAAATTTAAATCATGCCCGGGTGTACGCGAGTTTACATTGTCTTGACAGCTAATACTAAATATCCGAGAAGCCATGAAACACCCTTTTTTAAGAATTTCTTAGCTCATTTCAGCAACTTATTTTGATATACTTTAGATTCAAAACCTACAGGCGTTAATATAATCGATTTTAGACTTCAAAACGCATAAACCGGTTAGTATTTTTTTTTTTGATCGCGATCGATGCCTATTGGCCTAGTAATACGCGCGGGTGTAGCTGTAAGAAATGAAACACGTTTTTTAAAATTTTTGAAATTATTACATTGCAAATAATGATGTCTTCTAATTTCTGAGGTAATTTATCCAAATAAAAAACCAGATTAGCTTTTTTAGAAGTCGTGGTGGATTCTATGACCTTATGCCTATTCTCCCGTCCTTGTTTGTCTGTAAGAGGGTTCAGGGCTGAAACAAAATTTTTCCAAAGGCAGATGAATAATGTTTACAAAGATTTTTTCTGGTGTTACCATGGATAGTAATAATTTTTACAAACAAGCCGCCGAATTTATTTATAATTTATTTAAAAGCCTCTATTTATTCGTAATTGACTACGTGCGACTATCTTGTTTAAAACTTCGCCATATCCTTAACTGCGCTGAAACACATTTTTCGTTCTATTAAAACTGCATTTTTTTGAACGATTCCCCCGGTTAGTAGGCTCAGAACTTTAACGCTTTTTACAAACTTAAACTTCAACAGACCAACTAAAACTCGTGGTACTAGGTTCATAGCGGGGGGGGGGATTTCGCGTTGGAACCACATTTGTACCAGGAAGTATTTATCAACCGATATAAACACGTGAAGCAACTGAACAAAAAAAAAATAGATTTTTATAGCACCTAAAATTGCTGAAGATTTAACTTTCTAACAACCAAAAAATACTAAAAACTTAGAAAGTATGAGCTGCTTACTACCAGAAACTTTTTTCGCGGCATTCTATTTTGCGATGAAACATAATTTTTTCTCGGAGTAAAAATATGAAGATTTTACCTGCTTTTCCAGCCCTTTGGAAAATTTGAATTTGGCACACCGCCAACACCAAACTGGTCCTAATAATTCGGAGCAGTGAAATGCACAATCCTGCGGCTATCAGATCGTCAATTTTCCAGTTTTCTCCCCGGTTGCTGGTATCGAGGCTAATCCCCCCCCCACCCACTTTCCCCCCTCATTCTCAGAGCTCAGATCCCAGATAGGGAGATCTGATGTTGTCTCTCGACATTAGGCGATGAATTTATGTTTCTTGATTTCTGGTTTATCTGTTTTGGATTATAATATAAAAAAAACCTTAAATTTAAAGCTTAATTTGATTTTTATTCATTAAATTTCCTACTATTCTACTGCTGCCCTAGATTACATAGCAACCGTATATCCTAATTTTGCTTTTCAGGTAATTTCGAATTTAACTTTTTGTTGTTCTTTAGCAATGGCAGAACATATTTTTTTGTGGATTCATGAAAAACAAACATATTATTTGCGCCAACGAATAATTGCAACAATTTTCTACGAAACGTTTTTAAACAAATAAAAGCTAGCTTAAATTATAATCCGCATTTCAATGGAATTAGGTAAATTGGCCCGGCGCTCCCTGGCTTGCGTGCTCCTGCAAAATTAGTTCTTCGGTTTTATTAAATTTTTGATGCCACTTCTATATCAGAATCTGTGCCAATTTTAACTTGGATATTTGTATCGGGATTGCTAGATCTTTTTCTCTTGGATGAAACAATATAACTAGTTTATTTTCTCAATATTGGCAAAACTCGAAACATATTTTCGTGAAAACATGTTTCACGATCTGCGCTGGATACATAGCATTTTGATAGTCCAATAATGTGGTGTCTATTAGCCAGAAAATCCCCTTAAGGCACCAGAAAAATTAACATAAACAAAAAATCAACTAAATAATTCACTAAAAGTTTTTAACTACGGCATAAAAATTCGCATACTGTCTTCAAAAGAATTTTACAAGCTTTAAATTTATCGCGGTTTACGATAAATTTAAATTCATAGCAATTACTGTACTTGGTCCAGTATTCGGCTTTATTATGCGTATCAATAATAGCTTCCACGTTTTTTGGCACCTATCATAACAGTGAGGTATTTTTGGAGGTCACCGCCATCCGATATATATCTGGAATCGGCCTCCGTTCTGTTCGCCCTATTTGGGTCGCGACAACTCCCGACGAGGTCACATCGATCTCGGGTCGACCGGACGAGCGGCCCGGCTAATTTGCCGTGCCCCGCGCCCCCGCGCTCGCCTCGTTTTCGACAAATCCCCGCCGTTTTTCGACGCCCCGAATGCCACAACAATTTTCTAAAAAAAGCGTGTTTCAAAATTTTCCAAAATACCTGCTTTTTTGAGCTGTTCACTCTGCGGATTGATGGCGTGACAAAAACAAGCCTAGAAATTTTTCAAAAATGCGTGTTTCAAAAATTCAAAAACTGGCAGATGTTTTGGAGTTTTCGATACTTGTAGTTTAATTTGCCATGTTGTTCGATTTCCCTTAAAAAACTTTAGATTTAAGCTTTATGATTCGATAAAGGTATAATCAATCATTTAATATACCTTGCATATTATTATATTCTTATGTTATGATCAAAAATAAATTGTTCGGTTTATTGCGTTAGGTTTGTTACTATTTCTTTTTTAATTTAAAATTAAACATAGTCTTTGAATTCAAATCCAAGACCTATTAAATTATCAAGGTAATTAAAAATTTGCTTCCTATCTAATTTATCCCGCTTATTCTTCATTAAACTATAGAAAACGAACCAAAAATAAAAATATAGTTGAGTGCAAAAATGTATTAAAAATTTAATAGTTTTGCTTCCGCTGACTGTATAAAAATGTTTCATGAAGTTATATGGCTTCTCATTAATATGATACTATATTAGCACGCAGCTGATCGACATGGTTATTTTTGTTTATTTTTAAAATAGTAATGCAACCAATTTTCAAGCACTGAGTGGTAATCGAAAGTATCATTTAGGGTTAAAATTTTTAATGTCCAACGTTTACATGTTCAAGCTGACATCCACTAAGCGGAAAAATTCTCTCGAAAACATGCGACTTTTACAGGGTGTCCCAAAAAAAAGTGCCCAAGTTTGTCCCCAATTAACTCGAGAAGGAAACATATTTCACCGTGCGTTACCATGCCAGAATGCCTAAATATGTCAGGAATAGGGAAATAACTCAACTTGATTTTTTCGATTTTTGAGTACGCAACTGTACTATTGACGCTGGTTACGACCGAAAATTGTGCGTTCTTGAACGGGTGGTGGGAAAATTCTGATTTTTGGCCCAAAAATCGTTGGCATTTGTAGAAAGCTAATGGCCAAATATTAGAATTTTTGAAGCTCCAGTTCTTTTTTTATAAGCAAAACAAATTTCACTGTTTTGTATCTGTTTACATTTTAATTGGCAACTCGCTTCAAATTCGCTGCCCATGGCTGATCTCTTGCAGATGGTGTCTCCGAATGATAATCTTTAGAACAACACCAAATTTTACCTGATTCTATGGTATTTTAATATTGCTTGCTAAAACGTGCTCCAGAGGGATACTGTAGCTTTTGTTTTTCGCGTTTTTCTTTTTATTGTAAGCTGCGATTTCGCTCAAAATTTTACCATCGGTAAACAATGGTAAGGGGCAGCCATGGGCAAAATATAGCAAATTTCTAGCCACACACTTTCGAAAAATATACAAAAAGCTGATTTTTTAATCTAGCCACGTCAATTTCTAAATATTTTAATGAATCGGTCCGAAAACTACTATTTTTTGTTTTCCTGAAAGATCGAAACGTTTCTATGGTGAAAAGAACGAGAAAACGGCGATTTTCTGTTTTCTACAGTAACCCGTCCGGAGCGCGTTTTAGCACGCCAAGACAAAATGCCATAAAATGCCAATTTTTCTATTCTAGACTGTTCTCTGGGTGATTGTAAAGCACCTACAAAAAATTACTTGATTCCTGTGGCAAATGACAAAAGTTATAAGGAAAGAGAATAACCCCCTCGGGGCTCCGATTTTGGACCCAACGCCCTGGCTCAAAATCGAATTTTGAAAATGAAAAGGCACCGGGGTTTGGTGGACACAATTAAAGCACGTATCAAACAGTGCATGAAAGCGAAATTCTGGAATGATCTGGATGAAGTTAATGGTTAATTTTGATTTAAAACCCGAAAACAACGTTTTTTGAAAAGTCGACTTTGGGGTGCTCTTCTAAATTCGTTTGCCATAAAAAGGTTTTGTGTTTGCATGCGTTTTAGTTGACTACCCAAGCTTGGTCTATGCCAGAAAAGTCGGGGCTACTCAAGCCTCGAGAATTTTTTAACCTCGTCCCGAATTCGGGTATATTTGGGCTCTTCATAAATTTCTTTTGAGAGATTGGATGGCCCACTAAATTTGTAACTATGCTCATAGAATGCGCCCATTAAGTAGTATTAAATAAAATTATGACAACAATTCCAGCCTCTCAATTGAATTTTATAAACTGGCATGAAGGTCTGCGAAATAGCACGAGCCAACCGTTTTGGAGGCGCTAAAAAGCAACCTTCCAAAGGGGTACGGTAGCTAGAAATTGTTTACATGGTAGATAGACGCTAGTCCTACACAACGAAGCAAAGCAAACACCGAAATTCTATCTGCAATTTTAGAAATCGGTTTCCAAGATCAGTTTCGAGACCTCGAAAGAATCCATGACCAGGGGTCGTCAAAAACTCAAAAATCCGCGGTTCTGAAAATTTTTTTTGATATTTTTGTGGGATTGTATCGAGCCTATAGACATGCTAAAACAGCTTATGTTGAGGGTTTCTAACATAGGTTTTTTGTAATGTTCGAAATTTACGAAATTTCTCCATATTAAATTTGAGCACGCTATAACTTGCCAACCTGACCTTCAAAAATTCCAAAATTCCGGATGTGCGTAGGGGCGATCCTGAGGTACCTACACTGTAAAAATTGGAAGTGTTCGACCACCAGCAATCCAAAAAAATGCAAACGAAGTTTTGCCGGAACGCACAGTTTTCGGGTGTCATTTGTATGGGTACGTCGCCAAAAATCGAAAAAATCAAGTTGAGTTATTTCCCTATTCCTGACATATTTAAGCATTCTGGCATGGTAACGCACGGTGAAATATGTTTCCTTGTCGAGTTAATTGGGGACAAACTTGGGCACTTTTTTTTGGGACACCCTGTATGAAATATCTTTTTTGTATTCGCCCCATGCGGCGGAATGCAAAAAACGGCAGCGCCCCCACCCAAAAAAATTATAGGCCATTCAGGGGGAATTTCGGAGGGGGCTGAAAGGGCATGTTATTCACACAGAAATATTGTGGATTTCATAAACACCGTCATTTATTTGAAACTTTAAAAATACTTTCGGGAAGATACAGAGAAAATTTAAAGGAAAAACGGAAATTTCAACTTTTTTTCAAGGTAATCTTGGATACCTATGAGTTCATCTTTTGCGAATCAACAACGCTGATTGATTAGCTATCAAAAATATTGCTGGCAGTGTTATTTTATTCCATAATTTTTCTCGAATGGCCCGGAACATCGATCTGTGTGCAGAACTCTTTAGAAACGCGAATCCAGTATTGATTGTTCATACTTGTCCTAAACTAACTACCTAACTACTGTTGGTCAAACAACTTCTTAATAGAAAAATTAGGATACTTCAATTTAAACTTAAAAATCTTAAAATCAACTATTTTTATGAAACATTTTATTTTTGAATGTTTTCCATTCTTTGACCAATGCAAAATTTATCAAATAGTTCAATATTATCAAAGTTTGCGCAATATGCTTAGTATTTAAATTTTCTTGCCAAATCCTTTACAAAGATTCACACGAAAAGACTTTGAAATTGTCTAAGAAATGAAAAGGTATTGTTCGAAATAATTTTTGCACAATTACATCTATTAGTGCAACATTTATTTTTACCAAAATTACAGTAATGGTTAAAAATTTTTATGTTGTAAGTTGGAGAAAAAGAACTATTCAATTGCGAGGCTTGTAAAATATTTTCAGAGCTGTTAAAAATTAATTAGAAAACTCCGTTATTACCAAGGATTCAAAATTTGCGGAGTTATACCACTACGAATTGCCCTCGTCAATTTTTGCTCAACTAGGCATTTCTACGAAACATCGATTATTTCCAAAAAAATCTGAGACGTCTGATTTTATAGCAGCTATTCTCTTCAATAATCGCCACAAACTGATAGGCCCTATTTATCCCCATTTTCTCGTGGAAATTTCGGAAAATTCGCTTTTCGCGGAGGAGACTCTGTATTTCTCTGTTTTCCGACCGAATCAGAGGGGGGGAGGCCATGTTTTCCCTTTTCCGGCCCCCTCTTTTTTTCGCTCTCCTATCAATTTCCTCCATCCCATTCTCCACTGACTTACACCGACACGGCTAGACAAAACTCTCGCGCGAAAAGTTACTTTAAAATAATTGAAATAGTTTCTTTTTTAATTTAATGGTATCATTTTTTTTGAAAAACGTTGGAAAACTTTATAAAGTTTAAATAATCTGGTAAATCTAATTTTATCATGACAACAGCTCAACGAAAAGCCTTTCTGCATTTTTATCAGAACCCACCAAAAATAATCAATTTAGAATTTATATTTGAAATCCTACTATATATAAAAAAAATAGTGTCTGTGTGTGTGTGCATTTGATTCGACTGCACGCACATAAAAATTTCGAAAAATTGTGATTTTCGTTATTAAAAATAGGTTTTTTGTTAAAATATCTGCCACCCTCTTTGTTAGGAGGAAATTAGCATACATCGGAAGTGGAGCTAGCTTATAAAAAGGGAGGGAGGGTGAGGTTTTCATTTTTTGGTGATCGGTTTTCGGCAAGAATTATGCAAACTCAGCACTTTCAAAGGCCTAGACGGGGCCAGGGTTGAAAAGCCGCGAAGCGGTTTTTCAACCCTGGTTAATTTATTAATTTAATAATCGAAACCTCAATTATATTCCTATCTATTTTATAAATAATAACTAGTAGTAGTATACAATTTATAGGACAAATGAGGTTGATTCCATATTTGTGCACAAATGTTTCACGATAATCCTAACTAAAGCCTCGTACTTTGTACCGATTGAATCTAGGTGTAACCGTGCGTAGCCCAACGTTTTATGAAACATTTTTTTAACAAGTAAAATAATTTTTTTGCTTATTTTGCTCCGGTTTTTTCACTAGCTCCGTTTTCCCAAGCAATTCATTTGTATTTTAATAGTTTTGAACCATTTTATTAAAATACGAGCGATAATCCCTAAAAATATCCTAATTTCTCATCCGATGCGTTTTAGATTTCATAACTTTTCCTATCGTA
Source organism: Mesorhabditis spiculigera (assembly GCA_958295435.1). Taxonomy (NCBI): domain Eukaryota; kingdom Metazoa; phylum Nematoda; class Chromadorea; order Rhabditida; family Rhabditidae; genus Mesorhabditis; species Mesorhabditis spiculigera. Next base: position 27,549 of record CATQJA010001215.1, on the reverse strand, counting down.
CGGCCCTATTTTTCCGGCAATTTCACACGAGAAAGTAACATGTTTCTCCAATGCGACAATGCGCGCGGGGCAAAAATATTTGTTTAAGAATTTCGGGGTGGTACTATTTTTACAAGCCGTGACTAAGCGATGGTCATCAGGGGATCAGGTTTCGATCTTGTTGAGATTTTTGAGGTATACGCAGATTTAGAAGCCCCGTTAGAACAACGAAAACGCAATCGCATTAAATTATATCGATTTTTAATAGACAAAAAAATATTATCTAAAAATTGAGGAAAAATGTTTGCGAAAGCTTTAGCACGGGGATCCGTCTTTGGTGACGATAGCCGATTGATCCTGGATAGTAGAGTGATCCGTGATCATTGCCTCAAAAATATCAATTCTTGTAGCAAAAATGGAATTTAATACTTTGGAAAAATAACTTTTGAGCTAAAATAGCCATTATAATCCAATGCATGAAACGTAAAAAAATTTAACTCGGATTTCCCCAAAAAGACAAGTTTCGACGTCCCAGTTTAACGTATTCACTATATTTTGTACGAGGTGTCATTTGACTGCTTATCATGTGTGTTTTTTTTGGAATTCCAGCCAAAATCCCGACAGCCATACCCTCGAAAACCGGAAATCCCGACAGCGAGAATCTTGATATATTCGTAACGGGTTTTTAATCACATTTTTAAAGTGCTTGCTTGCCTGTCGGGATTTCGGATGCCGGCATGTTGGCTGTCGGGGTTTTGGCTGTCGGTATCTTGGTTGTCGGCATACGGGCTGTCGGCATTTTGCTGTCGGCATTTTGTCTGTCGGGATTTTGGCTGTCGGTATTTGATGTGTCCCTCTTTTTTATGTTGTAGAACCTATTAAATGACCAGCGTCAGAGCTGCGTGCCAAGGCCAGAAATTGGCCTCATCATCGTCGGGCCCGCCATCTGTTTGTTTACAGCTTATCGGGGGTACCCGATTTTTCCGGGACCTCGAAAATTGGCAGCCCAAAATCGAAAATAGGTTCATTGGCGGTTGAAACATCATTCGATAATTTTTGAAAAATATTGAGGGCTTTTATTGACAGGTCTTTTTTTCCAATTTTCGTATTTTCTGCCGCGTTTCGGCCTCAGTTACGGTAGTCCGATCGCTTCGTCTAGTTGACTTTAGTTTTACGGCATCTAATAATCATGATTTTTAGATTTCTCAGGCTCTCTAGGGCCTTTGAGCAATTTTTCACATTTGAAATTTTATGTTTCTGACTTCCCAGTCCCTTAAAACGATACGGTGACCTTAATCAATGAAGATATTTTTAACCCCTGATTTCATCCCTTTAGCGTTCCCATCTTTCCATCAATTTATCACTGACGCTAACGATATGTAATTCCAAAAACAAAAAGAACAAAATGTAAAAAGAAAAAATGTAACAAAGTACATGTACCGGTTAGTAGCGAGGCCTATCCCAACGTCCTAATGACGCGTATTTGAAACATTTTTTTCCATGAAATACATTCAGATCTTATGGATTTGTTAGATTTATATTTTATTGATGATGGCGCTCTGTATTTCTCACAGTTTTATTATCTTCGACTTTGACTTTTTTCTGGCGATTTCCTTAGCATTTAAAAGTTTCATTAAGATGTTTCATCTATTTTTCTTATATGGCAGCTATTGGATTTTCTTAATCTTATCCAACTTTTGTCTTAATTCTATGACTGAATCAAGATGTTTAAAATGTTAATCCTTTAAAACCTTTTTAGTTTCAGAAATCCCCGGATGCAAAGATGACATCAGACAAGCGCCGCATTTTCCCCGATTACATCCCCCCGCCACCGTATCGTGAGAAGCACGGCCGGGTCGTCGATGACGAGGTAATTTGCATTTTTGTCTTCGTAAGCATATAGTTTTTATTAGCCTATAATTAGCAATTAAATTGTGTTATTAACGTGATGATTATTTTTCGCTTAGTTAATTTAATTCATCAAATAAAATTAGAATTTAATTGAACTGGACTACAGTGCTTGCATTGTGCATCCAGTTAGAACAGACATTTGTTGTTTGCTTGAAACATTGAAAGTTAAAATTGAGAAATGAAAGGGACAACCAACTTTTACATTTTTGTCACGCCACCTTTCGTCTCAACATTAACCCTCTGAAAACATATTTTCTGGCTTATTTTTCATGAAACTTTATTTTTTTTGAACTGTCCTAGCAATATTACGGAAGCTTTCTAGAGATTCCGGTATTATAAATAGTTCTAAAATTCCGATCTCTAAAATCTAAAATTCCAAGACAACTGAAAATCAAATTATTTCTTTTCCAGGAGGGCAACATGTCAGCCTGGCCGCCGGGCGAACCGTCGCCCGCCTTTCCCTCCCCACCCTATCCTGGTGGTAAGTTAATTTTTAGTTTGATTTTCTAAAATAAAAATATATTCGATAAAGTGGGAAAATCCTCAACAATCTCTGCTAGCCAGTCATCTTCAAGCATAAAATTTGGAGATTATAAACTAATGTTTTCTTATATTTTTTAGATGAAGCAAAAAATCGTGACGGCATCATTGTTCTCGAAAAAAAATGAAAATTATGAGTTTTTCAGGCCCGAACCTCTCAAAAGTACAGTACCCCCGCGACGTGAGCGGCCCGCGATACCAGTGCCCCGAGTGCCACCACCAGTTTTTGGTAGGTTGTAAATCAAATGTTGCAAAAATGCTTCAAAAATAAAAATTCGCAGAATCTAATTTTTGATTTATGCGTTTAAAGCATAGAATTCTTTGAAAATATATAATTACAGAAATATATGCTTTAATTTTGATAAAAAGATCTAATCTTATCGGCCTGCTTTGCAATTTCCGGGTCACTAAAATTCTATGTTTCACCCAGAATACGGCAGAAAAACCCGCCATCACCTGTAATATTTAGATGTCATGGCATCGGCTAAATTTTTTGTTAGTTTTTTAATCTCATACATTCGATAGAATAAAAACGATACAATTTTAAAATAACATAATTTATAATAAAAATAAATACAAAATAACACTTATAATAATAAATACGTAAAGAAAAACTATATATTTTTTTAGATAAGATTAAAAATGATTTTCCAGTTCCACCGCCTGATGGGCATCGTGGTGTGCCCGTTTTGCCAGCAGACAGTCACCGTCGGAAAATTTGTAGGTTTTCGCTTTTTTTATTTTTGTTCTGTACCTACAATTACAAAATATCTTTTTAGAGCGAAGAACTATGTTAAACTTGTTAAACTCTAAAAAAATTCAATATTTAACGGACTACTGCATGGAAGTGCTATTATTTTCCTTAGAGCAAAAATTTCTCTAAGCAAATGCAAATACTCATTTCATTGGTTGCGATTTTGTTTATGTAAAACGTTTAATTTATGTTTCGAAGTTTTTTGCTGACCTAGAAATTTTTAAACCTTTATATGAGAATTATCTATTACATAAGAAGATTTTTCTTGGTATTGAAGCAAACCTGAAACATTTTTTTCCTGGGGATTTCGGAGGATCAAAACTGTGGTTTCTTTTCACGTGCGAATTGTTAAATTGGTTTTATTACTATCGATACATTATTACCTCATTAAAAAACTTCTGGTAAAAAACCTGAGGGACGGCCAAATTAAGGGAAATGGGCCAAATACAATAGGTTTTGAAACATTTTTTTAAAGAACCTTTATTTATTTTCAGGGGTTTTTGCTGTACCTAGAAACTTTAAATCGAATCCCAGTTGGCACATAGTAAATGGCAAGAACTTTTTCCATTATTTACTTCTAGTTGAAGCATTGATTTCTAAAAATTGCTGGGAAAAGTCCTAAATTTTTCATGAACATTTTAAAATCCCTTTGATCACTCTAGGATGATAAATTTTGTTGTAAAATCCAGCTGACTTTATGCGAAACTAGCTAAAAAGTTTTTAAACAATTCTTTTTCAGAATAAAAAGCGCTCAACGATGTACCTAATCGTCGGGCTGCTCCTCCTCGTGGCCAGTGCAATCGTGATGACGGCGTATTTTATTTGGTTCCCCAAGGAGCCGTATATTCTCATTTCGGGTGGGTATTACTAATTTAATGCGAGGACCGTGAGCACTATCAAGTGGCGAAATTTTCCGGTATTTAAGGGTTTTTGAAACATTTTTCTAAACAAAAACCAATTGATTTTTTGAGATTTTTATTTTTTCGATTCTTCTTACTTCTGGTTTAATCTTAGAGCTTAAATTCATAGTATAGTACCAATAAAATTTTTAAATATTTGCGACTTGTAGTTTAAATTCTTCTTTTTTTCTAATAAAAAGTTTAACCAATAACCGGCTCCTGTTTTTATTCTGATGATGATGCTAGATGAAAATGCTAGAATGGTCCGATTGTTCGGCCGTTAAAAGCCTGCTTTTTTGAAACAGTTCGTAACCTATTTGGAAGTAAATGAGCCTCAAAAATCGGAAGCATGACATTTTAGTGATTTTCTTGCAGACAAGTTTGTTCGATTCCAGTGATTTTCTGGAACACGGAATAGATTTTTTGTGAAACATAATTTTTAAACCATGGATTTGTAAAAAACTGTATAATTACTAAACGACATCATTAATTGTCTCTTCTAATGTAAATCCTTTAAAACAGCAAAATAAAATTTCCCTAATTAGCGTAATAATCCATCCCTCTTTCAGTGCTCCTCATCGCGGTCAGCGGGTTCGCCGGCTTGATAAAATCCGCCCATCTGCGGAATCAGTACCCGGATGCGCTGCGGGTCGAATGAGGAAAATTCTATTGTATTTCTGTCATTTTCTCGTATTTTGAAATGTATTGAAAAGTGACCGGTAAAGAAATCGCAGAATCTAGCTATTTTGAAAAAAATAAAAAATGTGTTTCGACAATTTTTTATGTAAAATTTTTTTTTAAAATCTAATAATTTCAGAATGATCGCTTTGTTCCGTTCCGCGTTAAATTCAAATTTCTGCCTTCTCGGTCCCTTTAATCGATGGATTCGGGAAGTTTGAATTGCTTAATATTTTTGAAGCAATTTTACCCTATGCATATTTTGTCGAAAACCTTCCGGATCACCCTAATTAACATAAGGTTTAAATATTATCTCTGGTTTTTCATGTATTTTGGACCAGTTCCAATTAGCATAACCGCTCATAACCTTACCCCCATTAATTCGCCATTCTTGTTCAGTTGCCACCTTAATAATCTATAGATGCAAATTGCCATCCCTATTTTCAACAGCAAGCCGGTAGCCGCAAAAATATTCAGTTTTTACTCGTCTGATACGTGCATCTTGTGTGTTTCATCACCTACTACTTATAAAACTACTTAGAAACGCACTTAATTTTGTTTATCTTCCAAGTCGCTGTATTTTACCCCAGCATATGAAGTTGCTCAAGAATTCCGCTCTCTCTCTCTCTCTTTCTCTCTCTCACTCTCTCTCTCTCTCTGTCCCTCTCTTCCTGACCCCATCGTTACAAAATGCAACCCAAGTGATTTACGAATAAATACTGAATGTTTTGCGTAATTAGTTGTCTGCAAGAAAATGCATGAATGTGATTAATTAAATCGTTCCTCTTCCTTTGCAGAAGTTTAAGCCCAATCCGAAGTCTAAGTCTAACCAAAGCCTAAGCCCAAGCCTAAGCCCAAGCCTAAGCTCAATCGGGCGCTGCGTGGAGAATCAATCCAGTTATTTATTCTGAAAAGCGGAACCAATACCTACAGCATTAAAATGGCAAAAACGGGATATTATGCTGCACAAAAAGGGTCATATAATTAATGGAATCCAAGCTACGTCAAAATTGAGGCATAAAAGAAACACACAAAAAAACACCGAAAACAGATTCAGAAAACAAACGATCACCAGTAAATATGGACATGGCATACATTAATTAATTTAATGAATAATCGGTAAACAATACAAAAAAAACGAAGATTTAAGAAATGTAATCATTTGCGCTCAAAATGGACGAGGTACCCCTTCGACGCCATCACCGAGCGGCTGTTCAGCCAGATTGTGTACCTGCAAGGGAAAGGTACCTGTAGAAGCTGGAACATATATTTTTGAAGGAAACACCACCGAAAATTTCGGTATTTGAATGTTCGAAAATTTTTATGTTTCAAATTTTCTATTTTGGCTAAAAATTTTCCGCTGCAATCGACGTGGTTCTTTATTGCAAATAAAAATGCTTTTGAATATTGATCCTAGTATGTCTAAGACTACTTTACCATACAATCACATCCCGTGTTCAAATAGAACTCTCCTCAAGCATTAGCTATCTTTAATATTTTGTTGTATCCAGATTTTCAGGGCCGCGCGAACGCAGCCCCCCACGCAAAAATTTAGCTGTAGGCGAACCCCAACTCGGAGCTGCCTTACAGGTCAACCCGGCCAAAAGTGCAATGGCCAAGCCTCGCCATAGAGATCCCGTCTTGTTGATCACGGGAATCTCCCAGCCAGGTAAGTTTATGAGGGGATGGAGGGGGTATGATATGTCGGGGGAATGGGCCAGACGGGAGGCGAGTGGACACGGGGAAATGGGCGCACCGGGAGCCCTCTCGAGGGACTGACGCCCAAGGGGCAGAGCAGCTTCATTGTAATTACATCCCATGCTCAAATATAACTCTCCCAAACTTGCATGTTATTGAAAATTTAATGTTTCACGTTATTTGAAGCATCGGAAAAGTTGTCTGCAGTTAATGGGCTTGTGATGCCCACGTAGCTTACAGTCGGTGTTCTTTGTTGATTTCTGGGCGTCACTGGGGTATATCTTTATTGCCAGAGAAGTATAGGATACAATTACTGCAATGCACTATATTTGCCGGAGTGGGGAACTATCCAGTAATGGAAATCTGTGATAAATTGTTATTCTTCTGAACCTTCACAGATCGCTCTATCGTCTCAGCCTAGTCTGGGCTGACACAGCGGGGTGAGCACGATCGGTGTGAGTTTGTTCAGAGTGATTTAGTGGGGGCCGGCAGGCTTTTTTATAGTCGCCCCTGCGGGCTCCGCCCAGCGCCTGTGGCCTTTTCGAAATAGCCCCCCGCTGCTCCTACGCTTTCCATTTCTGAATGGTCGGAACAGTTCCGACAGGGCTGTATCTGTTCCTTTACTCAAATAAAATTTTTACTCGTTCGCGCAGCTACATCAAAAATAGAACCCGGCTTGCAAAATTTTTGAAATTTTTGTGTGTTTCACTTAAAGCGCACGTTCAGGCACGTTGAACGTATACTTCCTATTGACACCTGCGTCTCCCTCTTTTCCCAGTCCCTCGGCGTCAATAGGAAGTATACGTTCACCATAAATATACGTCCCTGAACGTGCGCTTTAATGCTCAAAACCTGGTAAATCTGGCTCCCTTAGTCAAACTTGGGCCCACAGCACATTAATGATAATTATTTGTTATTCAAAATGAACCACGCTGAATTTTCTAAAGATAATTTTGTTTATTAATTTTGTATATTAATTTCTAGCGCACCCAGCATAATCAATGGCAAAATTTTAGAAAATTTTTGTGTTTCATTTAATACACATGGCTCGAGCTAATCGTTCCCTCTATTAAAGGACCATTTTTCTCAAAAATTGAATACTACTATTTTCCAAGTCAGTTTTCTATATGAATTTTGTATATTAATTTTGTATATTAATTTCTATCGTACCTAGCTACCCAGGCGGGCCCAAATGGCAGCAGCGCGTCGCCCAGCAGCTTCTGACCCTCAGCCTGGAATTCGATTTATTGGGAATCAATATTAGTTTTGAGGTTATAAAATTGGGTGTATAATAATAAATTTTGATACTATTTTAATAACGCAACTTTGAGTTTTTTACTCACCATAAACTCGTCGCCCAGCTCAAACGATCGCGAGTCAGGATGCGTCAGGATCTGAATGTCGTGCGCCTTCGCGTATTCCACAAGTTCTTGCGGGACCTGGAAAAGGTACTGTAAGTAATTTTTTAGTATTATTTGAATTTACACATATCATTGTCGAAAAAATAGAAAGCGGGCGAAGCTTTAAAAAACCAAAGTTTCAAAAAAATTTCACTTTCCAAGTTTTTACAGATCCCGATTCGGAACAAGTAAATTCTTTTAGCTCATTTTATTATTAAAGATCGCTAGTTTACATTACAATAATAAGATTTAAAACCCTATAAGTACCGTAGTCAGAGCATTACTTGATTTTATCGTTTAGAAGCCTTAAAAAAAACGTTTCAATAAAAATCCCAAATAAATCGAAATTTCATTTCGCAATCAACGCAATAGCGCTATGTTTTACATTTTTTTTCCAATTCATCGATAATTATCCGTTATTATTGGCAATAAGCTTTCTTATTAAAGAAGATTACAGAAACATATAATTACAAAATTTTGCGACTAAAAAAATTGTGATTCAAAGAAATTACGAAGTAGTTACAATAATTTTCAATCAGTGAATCACCAAAAATCAAGGAAATAACTTTTTAAAGTAATTATTGAATCAAAATATCTAAAACACAATTCTCCCACCGTACAACACCCATCAATGCTGTAGTGCTCGATTTTCGGGGGCTCGTTGGCCGCCTCGCACAGCATACGCAGCCGATCCAGATCAATGTCCGACACGCCGAGGTACAGGATCTGGAAGAAACACCTATTTTTTTGCTTCACGAAACCTTTAAGACCAGGGGTACCTTTAATCATTTTAATTGCCGTCGTTTTAATTTCAATAAAAGTCGCTGCCACTCAAAATTTGACTGAAACACATTTCTTCGAAAATTACGTTTATCAATTTCAACAGTACGCTATTAAATTTGTTCTGTCCACAAGTAGATCTATTATCCACCCAAAATATTGCAAAATGACAAAGTTCCCGAAAACACATTTTTACCAAAATGGATTTTATATGACATTAAACTTGTCATCGCTTCCATGACTTCTTGATTTCAATCAAAGTCGGGCTCAATAGCTACTCTCCTGCTCCCCTGTAAAATCCGACCTTGCCGGCGTCGACGAGCTTCTCCAGCGGCTGCCACACGCCGAGGACCGCGGCCAGCCACGTCGGGTCGTCCTGAAAAATCTCAAATAATCTCTGCTAGCCTGTCCTCTCCTCTTCCTCAACAATCTCTGCTAGCCTGCCCTCTCCTCTTCCTCAACAATCTCTGCTAGCCTGCCCTCTCCTCTTCCTCAACAATCTCTGCTAGCCTGCCCTCTCCTCTTCCTCAACAATCTCTGCTAGCTTGCCCTATCCTCTTCCTCAACAATCTCTGCTAGGCTGCCCTCTCCTCTTCCTCAACAATCTCTGCTAGCTTGCCCTCTCCTCTTCCTCAACAATCTCTGCAAGCTGACCATTTCGTCCTGTGCCTCGGGGAATTGGAGGATGACTTGAAACAGCGAAGACAACTCTAAATGCTCCAATGCCATCCGGACGGCCGTCGCCGCGTATTCCGGCGAAAATGTGGGCAGGAAAAGCTGAAAATTCGCGAGGTAACTTAGACAACTATTAAGCTAGGTGATACTTTATTTTTGTGGGGTTTCTATGAAACATTTATTTTCAGAAATTTTTAGGCTTTTGAAATTTTTTGGCCTCCTCAGGATAAACTACATGTTTTTTTCTACATTTCAGGTTGAAAAAATCCAAAAACGAATCAAAATAGCAAACCTTGAGCGTCGTCTTAATATCCGAAGACTTGCTGAACTCGCCGAGGTCGCCGCTCGACAGGGCGATCGGCTCGGAGCTGAAACAATCAGAATTTGAATCAGCCATATACCCCTAGCGCTAATTTTGCAATTTTTTGGCATAAAAGTTTTTGGCATTAAATGGCAAATCTCAAAAATCCAGGGTTTTTGAAATAAGTTGAAACATGTTTTTTTTGCACTTTTCGGAAAATGTTTGAAATTTCAACGCATCCAGAGTAAACTTCAGACACTAATAACGGTTAAAAGGCTATAGGCTAACCTAAAATCCAGCTGATTCTGATTCACGTCCCGGTCCTTGGCGAACTTGGCGAAGGCGGCCGTCAGCTCGGAGGAGGAGTTGACGTGCCGTTTCAGCATCAGCTAAATGTTATAATTTATTAATGCAGACAATTCTAAATCTTAATTAAAGTTCAAGCTCAATTATAATTGATTAAATTTAAAATTAAAACAAGTTCGGCACCTCGATGTGCTTCGACAGATTGCCGGTGTCGATCGTGAACGCGTTGCGGTCGGCCAATTTTTGAGCCGGCATTAGGAAGCGTCTGGAAACGAACACTTAAAAAACCAGAATCAGCAATAATAATGTTTAACACTAAAGTTTATAAGTTGAAAATTTTTGTGAAAGCGTCGAAAGCTGCGGTTGAATCTCGTAAATCAAAAACCCGGAGTTTCAAAAATGTTTGAAACATTCGGCTACGGTTTACTTTACCCCCCCCCCCCAGCCGGAAGTTTTTGGCTATAACTTTTTTATTTTACATTATTGTAGGCTCAAATTAAAACTCTTAGTATATTTTTCGACGCTCTATCGAATGGCGTTGCGAAAATCCTGATAAAATAAGCGGAAATACCGACAACTTTGAGACCCTTCGGCTGTGGGGGGGTAAAGTAAACTCTTACCAAACATTCTTATGGTTTGTGGAAATTCTTGGGGTTAAAGACCGCCAGAACGATCAAAATTTTGTTAAAAGCAAGAAGTTGCGCACCGGGCGGGGGTCGAACCCGCGATGGTCCGCTCCACAGTCCGACGCGCTAACCACTATACCACAGGTCCGAGTGGAGAAGGGAGTCAGAGGCGTCCCAAAACCGAGAGGGCCTTTGCCCACTACGGGGCGCGACTAATGACGCCTCTCTCTGCGCGTTCTTGGGGGCAGCACCCTCGGGGTGACAGTGCGCGTTCCATCGTTCTGGTAGTCTTTAACTAGCAGAGATTGTTGAGGAAGGGAGAGGGCAGGCTAGCAGAGATCCCTCGATAAATCGCAAGATATGATCGCGATGACCGCGAAATGGGGCAGCCATTTTTGCAAAAATCTATATGAAGAGGAGCGGGAGAAGCAATAGAGGAGAGATGAGAGAGAGAGAGAGAGAGAGAGAGAGAGAGAGAGAAACACAAGAAGCAGCATAGGAAAAGACGACCGGGCGAACCCCGCGCACGATGCGTAAACAGCCCACCTCCCCTGTGGGCTGGGTTTTTCTGGAAATAATTACATGGTTTAGAGCATTCTCTTGGAGCACAATTAAGAATTTCAAACGATGGAAAATATCTAAAATAAAGCCAAAATTCTGTCTCTATTGCTATGAGTGAAACATTCTATTTCAGAAGCAAAAGTGATGCGAAATTCTATAGACCTTTTTGACACTTCATTACTAAATTTATGTACCTTAAGTAAAGGTTCAGGATGATTTCCAAAAAAATCCAGAATTTCGAAAAATAAATGTTTCGGAAATTAGACCTCACAAAAAAGTTAAGCCATCGGCAATTTATTCTTTCAAGTCCAAGGATTTCTGAATTTCGCAAAATTTTCTTAATTTATTTATTAATTAACTATTTATAAAAAATCTTCTATATACATTTTAGGTTTCAAAAATTAAGCCTAAATCTAATAGGAATATTGAATAGCCTACAAAGAAGAATTTCGTGAAAAAAAACAAGAAGATTTCGAGATTTTTTACTGTAAAAATCGAAACGTAAAAGCAGAAATACTGTAACTTTACTGATTTACTGTATTTTAAAGCAATATTTAAATAATTGGATTACCCAGTATTTTTCCTAATTTTAACCTTTCTATAACTATTTTTGAAACATCTTTTCAAAGCTTTAAATCAAGAAATTGGAAAAGCAGAGCTGAGATGAGATGATGATAAATTCTCTGCGAAAACGTGGGGAAATTCAGGGCTTTTCCCCCGGCAACCCGTGCTTTTCGTGTCCCCCGTTTTGTGCGGGTTGTAGTTTCCGTGCTTTTCGCCGCCTTTCCCCGCAAAAGATGACGAATTCCTGCTGGGAATCACACAGAACATTGACAGAAAAACACATTAAATAAATAATTGTCAACGGCAGTTTTCACACTCCAAGACTTTTTTCTCATTTCATGCCCAAAATTTCAAATTTTATCGAATTTGATTTTATTTCATCCAAAAATATGGCTAGCTCAAGAGAAAGGAATAACTAGTAACATAAAATTTTGCAGACTAGGCAATTCGATAACACATTCTTTTTCTACTTGATTTTGGGCTTTTTGGCACTATCGGACTTCGAAGCTAATTTTATTTCATATAAATTCAGACGTGCCAAAACCTAATCGTAATATTTTAATAGTGTTTTAGTATATTTTAACTGTATTTTAAGTGGTAAAACCATCTTAAAGCGGCTATTTTTAGTTGCAAAATCGGGGTTGGAAAACTTTTACGCTTAGGAATAGGAGGAATAGTAAAGACGGTTTTATGGACTTCCTCTTTTGATATTCGAAAAATTGGTTCTTTAGAATAAAGTTTGTGTATCCCTTGAAAACTACGGGTAATTTCCGTCAATTTCGTCTATGAATTAAGGCGCTCGAAAAAGAATTGACTTGGAAATTCGATGAAACATTTTGTCGAAAACTTTATAGTCCTCGCCAAATTCCCTAGCGATCTCTGCTAGCCTCCCCTACAAATGGCAGCTATTTTTGCAAGTTCAGGATCGGAATCCAGATGCAAATATAGATTTCTCGCAGCTTAAAGTTACTCAACAATTTCAAAAAATCACCTGACCAGCTGGCGCAGCATCACGGCATCAAAATGTTGAATAATTTCAGGTACGATAAAAATATGCCAATCCAAATTCTACAACTTTATTGAAAACTGTAAGTTGTCTATACTGTACAGTCAATTTATCCAAAAGGCAGAAACTTAGAGAACACAAATATACAAAGTACCAAAAAGTACCGGCAACGCTCACGGGGAAACGGCGAAATTGCAAAAAATGGAAAACTAAGAAAATAATAAAAACCAGGGTTGAAAAGCCGCTTCGCGTCTTTTCAACCCTGGCCCCGTCTAACTCCATTTTATCATTCACTTTGCATAATTGTCCTGAATTCAGATGACAAAAATGAAAAACAACTTCTTCTGTGCCTTTATATAGCCGAATCACCACTTCCGGTCTATGCTAATTATTTCCTAACAAAGGAGCTTTTACAAAAACTTAAATTTAATGTCGAAAATGGCTGATTTTGTAAAATTTGATATGTGTGCAGTCATCTCAAGACCATTGCGCACCTAATGACGTATCAAATATACCCGTAACTTCATCCCCTATCGAGATATCCTCCGGACAGACAGACGGAAGTGGATGCAAAGTGGCACACACACACAGACACACACACACACAGACACTATTTTTTTATATATAGTAGGATATGGCAAATGGATAGAGAAATATCCGGGTATCCTACCGTCGACAACTGATTATCGGGTACCCGGGTAATCGAGATCGAAGAAAGTGTGGAACACGTAATTCCGCAAAACGTAAAAAGGCAAATTTAGAAAAATGCGACTACGATACTTAATTCACTGTAATTAATAGCGTAATCGGTTAAACGACCGGAAAGTCAATCGGCTAACGGCTCCTCGCTGGCCCAGCGGACGACGTCGGCCGGGAAGTCTAGGTGCTGAATTTCTTGGAGCAGCGTCTCCGTTGAGCAGGCCAGCACGAATTGTCTGAAAATTTGATTTTCAAAAATTCTGATTTTTCTCACTTGTTATGAAGCATCACCGCCTTCCGGTCGCACACGATGATCAGGCGCATCTCGTTGAGTCGATCGAGCTCCTGAAAAAATGTCATTCATTTTATTAAAAAAGCTCCTTTCTGTTGTTTTTATTCAAAAAAATATTCAAAAAAGCGCTTATAAATAGCACTTCCAACTGCGCAAAATACCGACAAATCGAAATTCGGGAAGCGGAAATACCGCCACTAAAAATGCCGGCAGACAAAGGGCGATACCCGGAATGCCAAAATTACGATAGCTATACAAAATTAAAAATACCGACAGCCAAACGGCATGCAAAGCTCGGATGGCCAAAATGCCGACTACTCGAAATTCGAACAAAGAAAATGCGGACATTCAAAATCCCAGGTGCCAGATTGTCGAGGAGCCCATATGCAAAATACCGACAGCGAAAATACGACCGGAGTATGCACGGAATTGTGTCCAGCCTCCATTTTGTTCTTTCGGCATATGCCTTTTTGGCTTGTCGGCATTTGAACTAACGTCATTTTGGCCATCGTTACCCTCATCAGCTTTTGGCATTTTCGCTTGTCGGTATTTTCCAGAAATCAGGCCAAGTTCAAACCTTGTACAGCAAAAACCCGTCCGACGTGTCGCGGAATGTGTTGTTGACCGTGTTGGCCATCAGGAGGTAATCTAGAAAAAGAAAATTAATATTTGGTTAATTAGCGATTTTTTAAGTAAAATAAAGGAAATTAAACGTACCTTTGACAATGCGCTGATAGGTGATGGGCGCCTCGTAGCCCTTGGCGTTTGCCCGCCGGACAGCACACAGCAGTAGTGCGGTAGCCTGGCGCGGGAGACCTGAAAATTGGTGTTCAAAATAATTTTAATTTTCAAAAAATGGGTAAGGAAATAAGTATTTTTTTATGACTGCATCAAGGAAATAACACGCAACTCCTACTGCGCACTACTACAAAATTCACAGGAATCGCCTCTTTCGCTAGCGAAACATTCTATTACAAACCAAAAAAAAAAACCAAATTTCTGGTGTTTAATCGGTGCTTTGGTGTTATCGGGGGGAGGGGGAGCAGAATTTTTGCAGAGATCCAGAAATGTCTAGTAGCATAATCCTACTATATATAAAAAAATAGTGTTTGTGTGTGTGTGTGATACTTTGCATGCAACTTCCGTCACCATGTCCGGAGGATATCTCGATAGGGAATAAATTTTAAGGTATATATGATACGTCATTAGATGCGTAATGGCTCTGGGATGACTGCACGCTTATCAGATTTTACAAAATTAATTGTTTTAAACATTAAATTTCAGTTTTTGTAAAAATTTCGGACACCCTCTTTGTTAAGAAACAATTAGCATGCACCGGAAGTGGCGGTAGCCTATATAATCAGGCAGAGAGTGTCATTTTTCATTTTTTTTCTCATCGGGATTCGAGAGAATTATGCAGAAAGAAGAATATTATGGGGATGACAGCGCCAGGGTTGAAAAGTCGCGAAGCGGCTTTTCAACTCTGGTAATAAATATTTTAACACGGTTTTTTAGAAAAATGTAACTATAGTGAAAATATTATCTAGAAAAATTTGCAAAGTTTTCAAAATTAGAAGCCTGGTCGAAAATTTATGTTTTGGAATTTTTTAATTAAGCTTTGTAAATTTTTCACGTTCCGGATAAGCTCTTTAAATAATTGGCTAAAAAAGCTGCCCCCGATAATGCAAGAACCGTCTAAAAATTTCCAAAAAAATTGGCGAAACGAGGAATTTTCATTCTAAATTCTTTTCAAATGCACCAACCCTTCCCAATTGTTTTAAAAAATTTGTTAAGAACTTAATCTACCTTCCAACTGTTGCAGCAGCTCGTCATCCCACCCATTCGTCAGCTTCAGCCAGTAGCAAGCCGCCGCGATGAGGGCCTTTTGCGTTGGGTCCTCGTTTTCGAGTAATTCCGCTCGGAGTAATGCTAGCGCGCGTTTGAGGCGATAGAAGGATGTGCAGTTCTGAAAGCCGAAAAGTCGGTTAAAGAAGTCAGGAGCGTAAATAATTAAGAAAATCGCATTTAGAGAATTTAAAAGCCGCTTTTTAGTGTTACAACTTGCCAAAAATAGGGTTTCCAGACTGTTTCTTTCAAATTTTATGGCAAAAATCCCTGTAAGTAGTGAAATTCGCAAAAAAAACGAAGGGTGTAAAAGCTAAATAATCTAAAAAAAACCTATATACCAGCTTTTAAAACTTTTTAGGCACTAAAAGATAGCTAAATCTTTCTTTTTCAAATCAAAAAGGCCTGATTGCACCGAAAGTTTCAGGGAATCAGGAGGTTAGAAGCAGTATTTAGAGCTTGCTACAGGTTTTTTTCGTTAAAAACTACTTAAATTACGATTTTCAGGGCCAAATCTTCAATAAAAACTTGAAAAATATACAAAAATTCACCTTTACATGACAATCCTCAAGTAGCGCCACAATTTTCGGGTCGCTCTTCAGCGCTTTTAGCTTCCCCAACACTGGATCGGCCGCCAGAAGCTGGAAAGACAAAGTAAAAACACTCGAAAAAGTTCCTACCTTCTCGTAGTTCTTCAAAAACTCCTGCAACGCTTGTTGCCTCCCCGGGAAGTTGACCTTCTTCGACGAAAGGCGCGACCGGATGCGCTTCTCGACGCTCATGATGAAATCCTGGTGGCAGACGACGAGCACGATGAAAAAGTTGCGCCCCGAGCGGCTGAGGTCGAGCAGCGCGTACAGGAGGCTTTCATTCGATTTCACGAGCGCGTCAGCGCCTAGAAACGGGAAATGAAAAGCTAAAAGCATTTCCAAACCTCTAACCACCAAGATGACCTTATTTTTGGCGGCCTTCTTCGCGTCGTCGATGCGACCCAGGAACTCTGTGTTGTTGCGCATGTCCGCCTCGTGGCCATCGATGAACTGGAGCTTCAGCTTGGAGCACGATTGGCTGGCTTCTTCCCAGGCCTAAAAAAAATTGGTTGCTGACAAGGTTTTAGTAAATTTAGAGTTTTGCTATGAGAAATAGCGTATTCGATAGCGCTTGAAATTCTGAACAAGCTGCAACTCTATAAAAAACCGCTGGGCTATAACGATTTTTGGAAATAAATAGCTTTAAATTAGCGCATTTGCTCAGTTTAAACTTTGAACAACGTTTTTCTGCAAAAACCGTTATCGTTCAGCAATTTTTTAAGATCCTACTAGTTCAGAATTTTAAGCTCTATCGAATAAACTATGCCACATCGCTAAAACTCGAGCATCATCAGTTTTTTAAAGCCAAAAGTGTCTAAAAACCTGTGTAATCGCCGAACGACGTCCACTCTTCGGCGGCCCGCACACGATCATCGAATCGCCGCTCTCGCCCGCGTGGAAATCGGTGAAGTAGGCGGTGATTTGCCTGAAAAATACATAAAAACTAAATAAAAATACGCGTAGACGTCAAAATACGTAAAATCTCACAAAAACTTACCTTATTTGCTCGTCCACGCCAACGAGAAGGTTCTTCATTGTTGTAGGGGTAGATTTGCACTTATTTCGGCTTTTTCTTTCTTGTTTTTGGGAGCTGAAGGTCTGAAAAGACGGGGAAAGTGAGAATAGAGGTCGGCGATTCGAACGCGCGCGTTTGCCGCCCAAATTCACGCTAGGAAAAGGAGAGATAGAAAACCGGAAATAGATGAATAAAGAAAGCAAAATAAAGCAAAACGAATTCAATAAAAAAATCAGATAGATATTTCTTTGATAAAGCCCCTCTGTAAAGGAAAACCTGATCTTAATTATAATTATCAATTTTAGAAAGAGTATTTTTTGAAACATTGAATTTTTTTTTGAAAAAACACACACACACATCTAACCGGCAATTTTTATAATTTTGAAGCGAAGCATGCTTGTTGGTGAGAAACGAAGCTATTGTTTGTCTTGATTTTTGCACCTTGCTAGCATTTTTTGAAACATTTATTGGCAGAATCCATATAAATGAAATTTTTATGATTTTGCTGAAAACCACGCGTTTTATGCGAAATCGAACCGTGTTCGTATTGGTTTTTCGTTAATTTTTATTAGGTCCCACTTTTTTGAAACATTTATTCGCACCCGTCTTGGCAGAACCCATACAACACCGGAATAATGATTTTTGGGCGTAATACGGCTTAATAAGAAGTATAGTCAGAAAAATAGGCGTAAAAATAGCGATTTTGCATCGATAAAACACAGAAAAGAAGGTAGAAAGCCTCAAATAAAAGTGCTATTGCTGCTCTGCCACTCTAGAAACTTCTTGGACGACATTTTTCGAAGGTTTAGCTTAAAGTCGGAACATGTTTTCTTGATGATCGAGAAGAATTCGGGGTTGAGGAGGCCGTAGAGCAGCGGGTTGATCACCGTTGACGTCATCGCAAGGCTAAAATTAAGGTATTAAATACATTAAGTGATAGTCTAAGTTTATAAGATACAAGATACGTTTTTCTCCCGAGAAAAAGACTGTTTCAATCACCTACGTCCTTACTAAAATTTGGAGACCGTCAATGTTTGTGTGCTTTATACCAGAAATTTGCTTAAAATTTCTAAAGTTTTCCGTTTATAGTTTAGACACGCTTCTCTTTTTTCTATATGAAAAATTGGACCATAAATTTTGTTTTCCTCCCCGATAGTGCAAAAACTATTTAAAGTAAAAATAAACTGTTTCAGTCCCACACGGGATTAATAAAGTTTTGTAACGTTCAGTCTTGTCGTAATAAAAAATCGCATAAAATAAAATTGAAAAATGCTTTTTCCTTTTTTTCTATTTTTTTTGTTCCATATAAACGCTTCCAGTTTAAATATTATGAAAGTTTCTAATTTTTTTAGATGATTGCTGCTTCATATACATAAGTTGTAATCTACAATTTAGGCTTTTTCTAAAACCTTCAACTCACCAATGCGTCGCCAGGCTGATCACGTAGTTCCAGTTTCGGCCGTATCGATCGAGCACGACGCCGCCCTAGAAAAGTAACTTATTTTATTTCACATTAAGGTTTTAAATATTTTATATTTTGATCGATTTTCGATATTTTTATAAAAATTAAGGGCTAAAGTCAGTGTCGTGGAACCCAGGAAAATCGCATTTTTTTGCTACAAAAATGATGTTTCCTATCTTTGGGTATAGGAAAAGTGAGAATTTTTGTTAATTCCTGATCCATGGGTTATTTAAACTCTAAATTAAATAACCCAAGGATCAGGAATTAACAAAATGACCATCTTTAAATTTTTCCTGCGTTTGATTCGAAAATTTTATTGACCTGATTAGGAAAGTTTGAAAGATCCGATTCCTTAGAAAAATTTGTTGCAGGCTCTGACCTTCAACCGAAAATTTCATATGTAGTAATATTTTAAACACTGGTGACCAGTTTTTAATTATTTCTCTTCAATCTAAACAACTATTTATTTCAATATAAATTTCTATTAAACTAAAATAACCTTAAATTCTTAAAATCATTGTTGTTGCTAACTCAATATCTTAATATAAAGGGTGTAATTAATATTAATTATATTAAACCAGATTAATTACAATATTAATGATGAATAATAGACATATATAATAGCAATTATGATGTTATGATATTATTGTCCACCTGCGTGTCGATGATCATGGCCACGATATGTTGGGGCAGCCAGCAGAAGCCGAACACAAACACCATCGACACGAGCAGGATCGTGTTTTTGCGCGCCCTCGCGATCAGGAACGACTTTTTGGAGATCTAAAAACGTATTGATAAAATAAATATAATAACGTAAATATAATTTTTAACTTTCGACTTCGATTTTCGAAATATGTGTTTTTATGTGTATATGTTTTTTGTCGCTTCGGATTGCACTTTTATCTCCCTGATCTTGCTGTCCAAGCAAATTTACGGATTTGAAAATTAGCTTCAGGATTAGCCGCTAGCATTTTTAGCAGTGTGGAAAAATTTGGTGCGAGGTTTCCTATATGGAGCACCCGTTAACACTGCTTAAAATCATAATTTATAAAAATTTAATTTGTTTCGTAAAATAAGTTTCACGCAGACGCTTGTCAAAAAACGTACATGTACCATAATACGCGGTTTTCTCGATAAACGATAAATGAGAATGTTAAAAAAAAAACAAAATTACTCAGTGTGTTTGCATGCATGTGCGTGTTAATTCAGACCGTCTTTTTTAAGTCCGATCAGTAAAATCAATCTAGCAGACTAAACACTACCTGTGCAAGAATGTCTTTTCCGTGAATCGAGTGCCCGACGGCGCTCATGATCCCCGCTGAAGCGAAGAGCACCAGCGAGCGCTCGTTGTATTTTCTGGAATTTTTCAAGGTCTTTTAAAATATATGAAAATATAGGATCCGTGATTCCATATTTAACAGTTATGAATAAAATGATGAAAACCATATATTTAAGCGCGCCAGAAAACAAGAAAAATGGCTTACAGGGCCTCGTGTTCGTAAAATCCGAATAATTTGTTATTGGAGCTTCCCTCTTGCTCATTCTTTCGAAACACTCAATCAACTTTTTTTTCTAAGGTTTTAGAAGGCAAATAATAAAATAGTATGTTTCAGTACTGATTAAAAAACCTGAAACTTTATATCATGATTCAGTGCAATTGTTTCCGCAAAATTCTTTCGAACTGTTCATTCAAGGGTCGCATCACGCTGTAAGTTTCTACAACGAGTAAAATTTAATGCATTTAAGTAAGTCTATTTCCAAAGTACGTCTTCTGCCTTAAAGCTGAAGCAAAGCAAATGTTTCAAAATTTATTAAAAAATAACAAAAATGAATTTTGCAAGGCAATTTGGCAGAAAAATCGGATGTTTCAGGGCTTTTTAAAAAGCGGCTGCGTGGCAGCGTGATAATACGGTGAATTTTTGCACATATTTTTACGCTCCACCTACCGTATCTTTTCCTGCGTTCGCATCCGCAGCTGCACAAAGATACGGTAGTAGCAGAAGAAGATCACCGAGAACGGGACGATGTACTGGGTGAACAGGACGAAAACCTGAAAAATGCAAATTATAAGGATTCAATTAACTACTTAATCAATTGTATAAATAGAGATAAAATTGATTAACCATAATTGTTAAACCAACGCTAAATCCATAAAAATCAATAAATATAGAATTACAGTATAGATCTTCTGGAGCTCCGGATTCGGCCAGGCCTCCGTGCAAAAATAGCCACAGTAGTCTTCGGCCTAAAAAAAATTTAATTTAATTCTGCCATTTAAAAATTAATATTTATATATGATTTTAATAAAAGTGATTTAGGAAAAAATTGCAGGTAATTTTTGCATTAGATAAATGACTTTTAAACTGTTACGCCGGTTAAATTCTACATATTACTACCCGAATGGCCCATTTATTGAGGAAATTTTTGAGACATTAAAATTGGCACAACGAAATTTTGATTTTGCGATTTTGGCTCATCAAACGATATTCTCAAAATTGATAACAAAATTTGAATTTTTTTACTATGACTAAGCTTATCTATGATAGCATTATTACCATTCAATTTTTTTGATGTTTCAAAAAAAATATTTTCAGAGCGATAATTCTTGTTCGATTAATGCCACGAAAATCGAAACTCGTGTAACTCCTCCAAATTTTGAAACGCTAGAATATTAAAAAAATCAGCTACCACTTTTTAATCACTTAAAAGTGTTTCAGATCAATGTTTTACCTAGGATTTTTTTATCGATTTTAATTCCATTCTTCGGTTGGCTTACGCGGTTCTGTTTTCGCGCAATTTTTTCATAGTAAAAGTTTTAAAAATCAACTTTAATAATTTTAATGTGAAAACAAGCCAGAACTTTGCCGACCTTGTCAACCTGCATATACGTGGCGTACGGTAGGGTGAAAATGGCCGACAGGATCCAGATGACGAACATCACCGGTTTCGCGAACTAAAGGATTTTTTAGGAAAATAATGTTTCAGAAAAATGAGAACATGACGCGCGCCTAAAATAACATTAAAGATGAGACGTGCTGAGCAAAGCAAAAATGGTTTTTGAGAGTGGAATAAACGATTTTTTTTTCTGAAAATTCAATGTTTCAAAATATTCTAGCGCTCCGCGAAAGCTTGGGAGCTTATTGCGTTCAGCGTGACCTTCTTAAGCATAAGCCAAGCCTAAGCATAATCCTAAGCATAAGCCAAGCCTAGGCCTAAGCCTAAGCCTAGGCCTCAGCCTAAGCCTAAGCCTAAGCCTAAGCCTAAGCCAGGCTAAGCCTAAGCCTAGGCATAGGCCTAAGCCTAAGCCTAAGCCTAGGCAAAGCCTAAGCCTAAGCCTAGGCCTAAGCCTAAGCCTAAGCCTCCAAGCCCAAGCCCAAGCCTGACTAAGCCCAAGCCAGGGCACGGTAAGCCCAAGGGCAACCAAGCCGCGCCTGGGCCCAACCTTAAACAAAAGCCAAGCCTAAGCCTAAGCCTAGGCAACGCGTACTTTGTTTGTGTTCTGCAATAAACAACGGATGCTACGATTTTGCTTACATTTTTCCTGACGGGCGTGTGCGGCTTTAATATCATGTAGTATCGATCGATGGCAATTGCCGTCAGGCTGAACGTCGCGATGAAGATGGTCACGCCCTGAAAAACTGGAATTTTTGGGAACTTTAACTGAGGCTAAGTCTAAGCATAAGCCTAAGCCTAAGCCTAAGCCTAAGCCTAAGCCTAAGCCCAAGTCGGTTAATAAAACTCCCATGCCAGGGAATTTCGTGAAATACCAGGGTTGAAAAGCCGCTTCGCGTCTTTTTCAACCCTGGCCCCTGTTAGTGTCATAATATGCTTCATCTTTAATTCCTCGAATTCCTAAGACGAAAAAAAAATCTCCCCATAACACGCCCATTACATAGGCTCGCGCCATTTCCGGCATATGCTAATTAATTCCTAACAAAGTGTGTGCTCCATTTTCTAACAAAAACTTAATTTTAACGTCGAAAATAGCATAAGGGGTGTTTCCCCCCCCCCCCCCCCACCCCCAATAACAACCCAAACTCCCTTTAAAACCCTTTCCTTCCCCCCAAAAATTCTCTCGAACCTTTTTGGAAGTCGCATGTTCTGTTTAAAACCCTTTCCACACCTCCCCCACACACAGACGAATTATACACAACACTTACATTAATTCAATTGTTTAGTATAGCTCGGTTTATTCACGTCTAACGTCTAAGCGCCGTATTGTTGCCCTTCCACCCCCGTTTCTCCTAATTTTTCGTGAAACATTTCCACGGAAATTTTTGCGTTTTTTTCTTATCTTTTCGAACGATTCTATAAAATTCTACAAGTTGAATACCTGAATCCACGGCAGACCATGGCACATCTCGGCGCCAAATAGCCAATTTTTAAGGATGTTCGTGATGGGTGTTAAGGGCAGAGAAAAGACGCAGATGGCCAGATCAGCTACCGAGAGGTTGAGGATGAAGAGATTCTGGAAAATTCTGTTTTATTAACGCAATAAAATCATTTTAAGAATTCCTGAATAATTTAATAATTGGCCCTGAAATCGGCTGCTCAAAATTCCATGAATTTGATCAGCATTATGGAGCAATTATTAGTGAAAACTTTACTACGCTTTAGTTAATGGAATTTGAAACATTTGAAATTTTCAAAGCTCAAAACGGCGCAAGCCAAGCACCTGTACGGATTGCAACCGTTGATTCCGCAGCGTGCAGTAGATGACCGACACGTTGCCGGCCAGGCCGAGCACGAACATTGTGGAGTACAAGATGGCAAAGGTGAGCACCACCCAGAAGTCGAGCGATGGGTCGTGCTCCTGGAAGATGAGAGTCTTTATATCCCCAAAATTTTCTGCTAGCCTGCCCTCTCCTCTTCCTCAACAATCTCTGCTAGCCTGCCCTCTCCTCTTCCTCAACAATCTCTGCTAGCCTGCCCTCTCCTCTTCCTCAACAATCTCTGCTAGCCTGCCCTCTCCTCTTCCTCAACAATCTCTGCTAGCCTGCCATCTCCTCTTCCTCAACAATCTCTGATAGCCTGCCCTCTCCTCTTCCTCAACAATCTCTGCTAGCCTGCCCTCTCCTCTTCCTCAAGTCCCAAATTCCGTACCACTTCTATGAACGGGCGACAGTTCGTAGTATTTAGGATGTAGTGAAGCATCGATGGTTTCCGCATCCCTATAAGCTCGATTAGAGAAGCGAAAAAATTCGGGTTTAGATAAAATTATAAAACATATTTTTCGCAAACAATCGGTTTGATAGATTACATATTTTGTTTCTACTGACCAAAATAGCAAAGAAAGTTATATAAATTTTATATTGATATTTTTCAAACACGATTGTTTAGGCAGAATTTTTGGGCGCCATTTCTGCACGTTATCCACACGTATCAGCAGCTGCGGGAAGCTCTACGGTATCGGGGAGCATCCTATAATCCGTTTGGTCCCAATGAGGGACCCAACCCCGAAAAATGAACACTCAATGGCCGAGGAAAAAAAATAGAAAATGATTTGGGCGCGCTTCCCCCACCCCAAATCCCAATATTGATGCGTAAACAAAAAAATGCACCCAGGGGATTTGATGGAGTAAAACTATAAAATAATAGATAAAATATAAGTAATATTAATTTTAACGAAAATTTAAGTAAAATGGATTAGAATTGGAATCAAGAAAACTTTGAAATTGATTAGGTGGCTAATGCGAAGCGCGCCAAAACACGCAACTTATGTTTCAAAAAAACCTTAAAAATCGAGCTGGCTTGCGTACCATAATATGCTTCGTTGAAGTTGTAATAAAAAGTGGGGATACTAATTGTATGCAACGTTTTTTTGCTAGACTGGATGAAAATTAACCAGACAAAGGCCAACCATAAATTTTTCTTGATTTTAGAATGTTTCAAAGAAAAAAGTAACTCCGAAATCAAGGAATCGATATGAGAAGGGGGATGTCGTTCGAAAAAAACCATCTATCGAGACGAAATTAATAAGTTTATGGTATATTAACAAGAATCAAAAAATGGTCTGGGGAACAAAACACACTCTACTTTCGCTATTGAAATTTAGATCAACATTTTGGTTTTCGAAAATGAAAAATATTTTATAAAGAATTAAAATGTGCCCTACACTAGAGCTACGGTGCTTTTGCATTAACGGGGGGCTTACATAAATAGCGAAAGTGTTTCTAAGCTGTCTTTTACTTTCCTTAAACGTCAAAAATAATGTTTCGCGTTTTCATTGCTTTGGGCCTCGTGTAAATTCCATATTGTTGATTCCTAAACTCGTAAGTAAAACTCAACAAAAAAATAAGTATTAGGTTGGACCGAATCAACGCTTATTTATCAAGCTAAAAATAAAAAATTAGCAAGATTGGAGCGCTGAAAGCTCGGCATCAAAAATTTACATCATTGCTTCGCAAAATTAAAATTTCAGTTAAAAATAGCAATTATCAAACAACATCTTTATAAAATTTGCATCTTTAAAAAATAACTATAAAGATAAAGTAATTTGTTTAATGAACACAAAAATTTCTAATCCTTAATTAAAAAATAAAACTAGAACCTGGTTATGAAAATCAAGAAAGTTATAATGTTTCGAGTTCTTACTGCTTTGGAGCTTTCATGAAGACCGTAATTCTGACTGAATAGAAGTAGCAGAACAAGAAATACACGTTCCGGGGCCGTAGGGGGGGGGCGTTACGGTATTTTGGTCGTTGCTTAGAACAGAGAGCGTGTGTGGGTGGTCATGGTGGTCGCGCGTTTTCCATAAATCCTGAAATCCCTCCCATTTCGAGGTATCAAAACAACCCCAACTGCGCAATCGTGGGCCGCAATTTTTGGCCCCGACTTATCCGCCTCGACTTAAAAAAGAATTTTTCATTTTGGCGGCTTAGAACACTTTTCCGAGATGAAAGTTTGTCTGCGTGCGAATGGAGTGGGTTTTGGTTTTAAAGGGAATGGCACTTGGGTAGGCTAGCAGAGATTGTTGAGGAAGAGGAGAGGGCAGGCTAGCAGAGATTGTTGAGGAAGAGGAGAGGGCAGGCTAGCAGAGATTGTTGAGGAAGAGGAGAGGGCAGGCTAGCAGAGATTGTTGAGGAAGAGGAGAGGGCAGGCTAGCAGAGATTGTTGAGGAAGAGGAGAGGGCAGGCTAGCAGAGATTGTTGAGGAAGAGGAGAGGGCAGGCTAGCAGAGATTGTTGAGGGAAGAGGAGAGGGCAGGCTAGCAGAGATTGTTGAGGAAGAGGAGAGAGGGCAGGCTAGCAGAGATTGTTGAGGAAGAGGAGAGGGCAGGCTAGCAGAGATTGTTGAGGAAGAGGAGAGGGCAGGCTAGCAGAGATTGTTGAGGAAGAGGAGAGGGCAGGCTAGCAGAGATTGTTGAGGAAGAGGAGAGGGCAGGCTAGCAGAGATTGTTGAGGAAGAGGAGAGGGCAGACTAGCAGAGATTGTTGAGGAAGAGGAGAGGGCAGGCTAGCAGAGATTGTTGAGGAAGAGGAGAGGGCAGGCTAGCAGAGATTGTTGAGGAACAGGACGGGTCATGAAACATTTCGGAAAAAACGTGTTTTATTAAATGTACTTGTAGCGTAAAAGTTGGCTTTGGTCATTATTGCCTTATATTTCTTCAGAAAATTGTTTCTCGCAAGAAGTAAATCCGCAATTTTATTAAGACCCACGAGTCATTTTAAAAATTACAAAAAATGTTTCGGAATAATCTATCCCGCAAACTACACCGATTAATTCAATCTTGCCGTTTTTATTGTTTTGAACAATCCTACTATATATAAAAACAATAGTGTCTGTGGGTGTGTGCCACTTTGTATGCAACTTCCGTCAGGCTGTCCGGAGGATATCTCAAGGAGGAAAGGGTATTAGGCTACGTATGATACGTCACTAGGTGCGTAATGACCACGAGATGACTGCACATCTACTATAATAATTTTCTTGAGGTGTCTGTGTGTGTGTGTGTGTCCGGTCCCGGATTCAACTCGAAGGGGAAAGGAGCTAGAGCTTAGCTCTCTTCGGATTCGGATAGAGCGTAGTCAGAAACCCCCAAACTGATAAAAAAATTATGAAAAAGTTTTAGTTTAAATTATTAAAATTAACTTTGAAAGTTTTTTCCTTAGTAAAAGGGTTGGGGGACGGAGGTTGGGGTGATTTTGGACATAGTGAGCCATGTGGCGCGCGTTTCGTGGATGAAAATTTTCAGGGGGGATTTCATTTCTTTTTTTCTCTCATTCCATCCGGTCGGTCGTTATTTTCCTTTTTTTAAGGGGATTTCGGGTAGGGGAGGTATCTAAAGCCATTAGGAAGGTATGTAGGT
Organism: Mesorhabditis spiculigera; assembly: GCA_958295435.1. NCBI lineage: Eukaryota > Metazoa > Nematoda > Chromadorea > Rhabditida > Rhabditidae > Mesorhabditis > Mesorhabditis spiculigera. Next base: position 665 of record CATQJA010001215.1, on the reverse strand, counting down.
AGTTTGTTGAAGGGGATTTCAGCCATGGGGGGTATTGATGGAGGTGGGAAAGGATGTGGTGGAGTGGGACATGTAGGGTAGCTCGAAGGCCAGATGGTTGCAGTCGCGACGCGACTGTAACCATCTGGTATATCAGATTTTACAAAATTCGTAGTTTTCGACATTAAAAGTACGTTTTTGTTGTAAAATCGGCACCCCTCTTTGGTAGGAAACAATTTGCATCAGCCGGAAATCGCGGGAGCCTATATAATGAACGAGAGAGTGACATTTTTCATTATTCGCATCAAAATGGAGCATCGTAGACAAGTATGCAAAGTGAAGGATATTATGGGGGTTTGACGGGGTCAGGGTTGAAAAGTCGCGAAGCGGCTTTTCAACCCTGGTTTCTTTTAATCGCAAAAACAAGGCAACTCGGATCTGTATTTAAATAATTATGCAAAAAAACCACATGATGTAATAATTTGCCTTCTGTTAAATAAGGTAGTCGTAGCTCAAAATGGCTCAGCAATTTTTGATGGCAATTTATCACGTACCGCCAATTGCGTGGGTTCAGAAAATGCCAGACAGGACGCCGGAAAAGGCCTTTTTGAGCGTCTTAAGCTTTTTATTTGATGTTTCCATTTCAAAAGTGCATCCCGGGGCAGTCGGACCGGATTTACGGCTTA
>CATQJA010001213.1:0-105430 GCA_958295435.1 Mesorhabditis spiculigera | reverse complement strand
AAAAGTACGAATACTACTAACTACAAACTATATTAAAAGAGTAATCGGATAGCGTCGGCGCCTAGAAGACGTATTGTTCCGGAATACACCACCTGATCAATTGAAAAAGCAAAATCGAAGCCTTTTCCGGATATTCAATGCGTAATTGGTTAGCGTAGCTTTTCGGAAAAAATATTGCCTAGGAATAAGTAGCAAAAATCAGCATGTTTCAGATATTCATAGCGTAATCGCCCATGGACTCCTCGTAAAGGATATTGTATCGGAATCCCTAGGAACCATCTAATTTTTCTTCTGAATGACCAAAAATCCGTTTTCCATTTCAATCATCTCTCCAGCATTCGCTTACGCCACTTAATCACACAAAAGCCCGAGTCGAGATGAGAATCCCGGAAAAAAATCGGAGCCGGGGGAGCTGTAAGGATGTGGGCCCTAATGCAAGAGGAATGCCCGGCAAACAGGGCAGGAAGAAGCGGTGGATGGATGGATGGGGACGGCCGGCAAATATTTGGGCCTTCAGGGCCAATTCCGAGGTGAGAGAGAGGGAGAGAGGGAGATAGAGAGCGCGAGAGCGAGATAGAGAGCGAGAGAGAGAGAGAGAGAGAGAGAGAGAGAGAGAGCGAGAGAGAGAGCGCAGGAACTGCCATTTCTGAAACCTGAGTGGAGTTTAAAGGGAGTGAGACAGGTCGTCTTCTAGCAAGAACGATCTTGTGCTCCTTTTGAAAGGAAATTATAGAAATTCGAACCCCGTAACAGCTTTTTAACGAGTTTGAGCTGATAGTGTGGAACTAAACTTGATGGGAGGCTTCCTTTAAAACTCCAAAACTCTAGACGATTTTTAAAAATGGAAGGAGTCGGCGCAAAATGGTCCAATCAAAAACTTCACGCCACGCCCTTCCACCTACAAAACCACAAAAATCACAACCCTCACGTCAACTTGTAAAAATTTGTACCTTTCCATCCGGCACTACACGAAAAGTTGGCGAAAAACGGAAACACGGCAAATATTTGCCGAAATGGGCTGTACATTGGAGCTGGGGCGTCCGTCTGGAGCACCTCGCGACCCCGTTTTTGACGGATTCGAGGAGGGCGGCGGCTGGCGTGGGGTTTGGAGCTGAGAAATCAGAAGACGAGAGTGGTTTTTTGCAGACTGTGACTTGGGGGAGTTTGTAGGGGGTTAAATAGAGAATTTTCTGGACGTTGAGACTCGACTATTTAAGACAAGGCGCAAAATACAAAATAAGTAACAGGCTGATCCGAAACAAGTAATTTTTAACAAATAATACGTGAAATACGGCGTATTTTACCGTAATTCTACGGGAAAGCCTCAAGAGGTAAAAAAATACACGCGCCCGAAGGGCCTTTGCTTGCCTGCCTGGGCAGTACGTTACCATACAATTCACGATGGTAAACAACCGAAAACCAAATCCAACCAAATCGAAGCTGACAATAGTCTCTAAGTTCTAGAATCTGAACAAAGAGACATTCTTAGCTTTAAAACCTTATACTGATGCCATGACTACGAAAAGCGCCTCTTTGCGTACCCGGTGCAAGACGCCGCCGCGGCTCCATAATAAGTGGCCTCCATCCCGTAAAGGCAATAGGAAGAAGGGGCGCGTCTCTCTCTCCTCTCTCTCTCTCTCTCTCGCTGGACCTCCTCCCCGGTAACCGAATTTGAATTGCTGGAGTCGCTGTGTGGGGTGGACCCGCAGTCCATTGAAAGAAAGCATGCGCGCGCGTGTCCTTCACACGTCCTGGGTACTATTTCGGAATCTCTGCTCCACTGGCGCTCCTCCCGCCGGAAGGAGCAAGAGGTCCGGGAGGGAGAGAGAGAGAGTAGGAACACCTCTGGCTCCTCTTCGTCGGACAATCCAAAACTGAAGTGGCCTAGTTGAGGTGTTGGATTGGAGGGAGTGTCGTGAAACTGGAAAACAGTTTTGAATGGATTGGGGGATGAATTGGAGGAGACAAGAAGTTCACTAGCGTAAGGATGTTTAGTCAGTCACGTCAATATTACAGGTTTTCGATCGTAAAATTGTCATCAAGGCATCTCAAGGCCGTCTCGGCCCGTGGATTCCTAAAGATTTCTGCTGGTTTGCCTTCAAAACGGAAAATTGGCAAAATCAAGCTTGAAGAACTAGAAAATTATAGCAAAACCAATAAAAATAGAAGACAGTTGTCCGAGTTGAAATTATAAAAAACCGAGGCTTCCTAATGGTTCTCTGCTAGCTTGCCCTGCCCAAAAGTAGCCAAAATTATCAAAGAATAGGATAGAATAGAATAAAAATAAGGGCAAGAAGGTCCGAAAATTCGATTATCAATACACTTCGTTTCCTAAAGGCCCTATGCTGGATTGCTCTGACACGCTCCTGGAATCGTGTATTTCGGAGAAAGGCGAAAAAGAAAGCGAAAGAGGATGAAGCTAAAAAAATGAGATTTATAAAAAATTTCCTTCGCTAGGTTGTTCGCAGAAATCACGTTTCCTCAAAAGTCTCAGCTAGCCGACCCTGAAAGGTACGAATCTTAGCAAATTACGCTTTAGAAACCGAGCGCTGGACAGGTGAAGATCAAGAAAATGGGCACGGCGTTCAAAATTCCAACTCAACCACCCCAATCTATAGCACGTCAAATTCAAATTCAAATTCCCGAGCCAGCTGCACAGGCTAAAGCCATCGAGCAAAGGCGGATATTCCCAGCCCCAGCAGCCCCCTCTGGCGCTCAACGCCCGACACGCATGCAAATCCCTGCGGAACGAGACAGAGCACCAGCAGCAGAAGAAGAAGAGACAGGTTATGCCGTGGGAAATGGCCGGGAGCCATTCCATTCCTCCACCTCTCTCCGAATCTCTCCATAAAAGCCCCCGTTTCCGATGATGATTTCGGACGTAGATTTTTGAGAACTGCAGGTGTTTCGGAGGGAATTTGGTGTCTGCATTTTGGAGTTGACCGTCCTGGAGGGATTTCTAGAGGTGGACGAGCAGAGATCCCTAGGAAACCTTACTGGCTTTTCCAAGACGCACGAATTTTTAGAGCATGTTCAAAAAGGTAACAAATTTCATAGCTTTACCAAATGATTACTGCTATCTAGCCTGTGTCATTTTGGCTTTTCAAGGTCTTTTCCGAAAAGTTCTCGGCTAGTTTGCCTCAAACGCCAGATTTTCTGCGAAGTATCTACTAGTTACCACACGGCGCTAATCTTAAACAAAGGATCTTGGCTAGTATGCCTTATAGACCCCGACAGCAAGGAGGTTAGCTCGCCATCTACAAAATTCTAAGGTTTCTCAAAGAATCTTTGCTCGTTTGCCACCAGTATTGTGATAAAATGAGCAAAAATATAAAATAAAGATATGAATCTTCATTTTTGTTGTTCTGAAGGCACAGTGAAGCCAAAAAAACTATTCGAAATTAATTGGAATCAGCTGGAAAACGCCAAAAACGCTCAGAAATTCCACAAAAGCAGAGAACACTCATCACTTCCAATTCCAAAGGCTTCCTTCCGCTTCTAGCGTTCCGTAGATTAACCCAAAAAGAAGCCACCGAACGCGTCAATTAACGGGCAACGGTGGGCGGCACCAGAAATGACAGGCAATTAATTGGCTCGTTCTCACTAGTCAGAGCGGAGGAAAAGAGCTGTCAGATTGAGGGGGGGGAGGGCGGTTTGAGACAATACAGCCATTCCGCTTCGGCCGAAAGAATCGTTCATAGGATCGTGACGTAGCGTTTGCAGCCGTTCGCGCGTTCCTCTCCCCCAAGCTCGGGCCGGCAGTAGAAGAAGCCTAGCAGCCGAGGGGGAACCAGTCTCTATAACCCCCTTCTTTCCCTTTAGCCCCTAGCCAGCAAAAGGAGAGGCGCCCGAAAGACGGGAACACCACCCCGCAGAAGGTGGGTGCGAGAACAGCTGATCAATAACCATTCCGGTCGGGGGATCGATTTTAAAGGGACATTGAAGGCACGCTTGGTTCATAGATCATGCTAATTAGCATTGAAAATCTCGCAAATCAATGTTTCTCAAAGGAACATAAAAATAAAGCCCGGTTTAACGATCTCGCCAATTTTCCGCTGACTTTCAAAAGCCGAAGGAAACGATTTAAAGGAACGCCGAAGGCAAAAAAACAAGCTATGGATGATGATAATTGGGGCGGAAAATTTATATGAAATAAGATATTAAGCAAAAAATAAGACCAGGGGAGATCTTAGAATCATTTTAAAGGGAACGCGAAGTCAAAATAAGGCGGTAAAACTGTCCAAAAAATTATTATTACACGAAAATTTTAACGGAAAAAACACGGAAAACACCACAATTAATTTTTAGGACATTTTTTGTGGTATTTGGAGGCCATCTTTTCACAAAATTCATATTATTATTCAATATTAATAATCTCCCCAAACTCGACGTACCCGATGATCCAGTGCACCGTCTCACGTACGTAGTCGGGGAACTTCTCCAGCTTCTTCAGCGGTTGGCTGCGTACGGTGGGGATTCTCGGCTCCGAGATCGAATAGCCCATCACTTCATCCAGAGTTGACGAATGAGCTGGAAAACAGTTTCACTGGAAAGTTTCACTCGCCGTCTTCGAGCAGGACAGGAAAAAGGAGGCAGAAGGACAAATTGAATACATTTCATTAATTGGTCCTGATTTCTTGCAATTAATTTCGATTTCCCAGCACCATTAAACCCACGTCAAAACTTGTTTTCGCTTCCTCCAAAAATTGCCAGGAAAAGCTGTCAGCGCTTGTCAAGCTCAAAATTCTTCCCATCCCGATACTCATCACAGTCTGGCCGGTCTCTCCCTCTCCCTCTCTCTCTCTCTCTCTCTCTCTCTCTCTCTCTCTCTCTAACTGGTGTCTGGACAATGAGCTTTTATTTCCGGCCATTCGCATTAGCAGGATGGGGTGTCGCGCCGGACAGGACGTTTTTCTATCTGACGCGCGCATCATCGCATACCAGCGAATGCTAATTTTCAGGCTCGAACATGAACTGGGCGGGGAGAGAGGGAGTGAGTGAGACAGCGAGAGAACGCGAGAGAGAGAAAGTGAGAGCAGGAGAACGAGAGAGAGCGAAGCAGAGCAACGGGAGCATCAGAGATCTAGGGTGAAGGAAGACAGAGAGAGAAGAGAGAGAGAGAGAGAGAGAGAGAGAGAGAGAGTAGAGAGTGAGAGAGAGAGAGGGAGAGAGAGGGAGAGAGGGAGAAAATGCGAGCGCGAGAGAGTGAGCGAGAGTGGGAGAGATAAAACGAGAAAATCGAAAATCGTAAGGCCACATATGAGCACGAATGGTAAGCTTAATGCGATGGTCAAGGGGCGTGCGGTGTCGCGGAGCGGCGAAATCCGTTGAAAAAAATAAAGCTATGCCTACCTGCTCGGCTCTGTAAAAACAAGATTCGCGCGTGAGAAAGTAGCGCTAAATAAATTTAGCAACTTAATAATATTCAGGAACTGCCAAATTGTAAAAAATCTAAAAGCGTTTAAAATAAAAAACTCCCAAAAACACCACCATAAAGGCATTATAACATGGACAACTTATAGCGCCCAAATGCCTTTTTGACATTTTCCCACACCCAATTTGGGGTAAACCAAGCCAATAAGGTGAGTCGAAGGGTCCGGCGACAAGCTGTCAGCCCGCGAAATGGCGGGGCCGGGACGAGAAGCCCAGTCCCGTCGAAAAGCCGGCCCAAAAAGGGTTAAAAACGGCTCGCGTGGAAAATGAATGGGTGCGCGTGTGTTGTGAGGGATATCTCGTGGTGGATGGGTGGCCCTCGTGGCCAGGCGAAGGGCCCAAACCTGGTAATTTGGTTATCGCCTCGCGGCTCTTCTTTCGTGCCTCATTCCCCTTTCTCCGGCACACCCAACAAAACAGACCCATTTTCCGGCCGAGTGGCGCGGTTCGGAGGCGGAGGCGGTGGCTGCCCAATTTGTAATTTCATTAACGCGTTGGGAGGGATGGGCCTTGTGGACCTGAGGAATAGGGGAAGAACGCTTGGAAAGATAAAGAAAGGCCAAATTTGGGGGGCTTGGGGCTTAAAGGGATGGCGCCAGAAAAAGAACGTGGTTCAGATGCACGTGGGCCAGGAAGAGCTGGTTGCTATAGAGCGATGATTTTTCACAAGGTTATTTATTGGAAAAATGAGGAGGCATAGATCAAAGCTATTAGAGTCTTAAAGGGATGGTGACACCAGGCAGTTTTTGGCAGTTTTTGGCAGTTTGAGCTGTACGGCGAATCTGAGTTCGGCCCTGAGAAGCCATGGAGCATAGCCAAAGTCTTTTGGGTTTTCTGAAGACTGTACTATAGATAATGCGGAAAATATATAAATAGGACTTGGGAAATATAGACTTCATTTTTTTAGGTTTAAAGGGATGGTGTCACCAAGTACTTTATGCTGGGCCAGTTACGCGACGATTTGAAAAATCGCCTGTAGCTTTCTAAAAAATGTCGTCGTGGAGCGGTTAGAAACGGAATTACGAAAATCACATGGCATTCAACGAGCGAGGGACTTTTAAGGGTATGGTGTTGACAAAAAGACGGTGGGCCAGAACCATTGTCAGCTCAGCGTCGATGAAAACAGAAAATGCTATTTTTTTGAGTGATGGTGCCGCTTGGTTTTGACCCGCTGATTTCTAACTTCCCACCAAAACGTACCAGCAGAACTACGGTCAATACAAAAGGAGATTCGCTCTAAGAACGCCTGTAACGTTAATGAAAAATTTTCAAAACATAAAAATCGCCATTGGTCGCCACATCAACAGCAGACAATTAAAAAAAGGAAACTGAATGGCTATTTTTAGTCCAGGTATCAAATTTCCGGTCATCAACTGTGGCAAATTCGTCCCGATTTTCTAAACAAACCCCCTGAAACAACAATGGTCTGTGGAAAAGAATGTCTGGCTGTTCGCCTCAAAAAAACACGAATTCCCCCTGGCCGGCCGAATTCTATGGCTGCCAAATTAAAATTCTGGGCGCGCGGAATGGGGGTGGGGTGGGTGGAGGCTGCTACTGACCCTGCAGACCGAGTGGACAAATGAATTCGGAATTAGGAACAGTGGAATTAAGGGGGCAGAGGGTGGATGGATGAGGGTGTAAATGGCAAATTTTTCGGGATAAATGTCTAGCGGAATTGAGGAGGGGGTCTAGCGGATGCTTCGAATGCGAAGATCACAACCGAGGACATTTTTCAAACTGCTTAAAATACCGAAGCCCTAGATTTTCTCGTTCCGTGTCTTCAGAACCGCGAAAATTACCGTGGACAAGCAGCCAATTGTCCTGGTAACCGGAGCACAAGTTGAAGTTATGACTATTAGATGCTTAAAAACAAGCCAAGGGCTTTTTTTTGCCCTGGCGGGCTTACTAACGGCTACGGACAGTCATTTAGAAACGGACAGCGGCACGCGAACAACATTGGAAACCGACACTTGACATTAAATGGCTGATAAATATCTAAAAACCGCTACTTGACTCACCGAAATACGGCTCAACCAGCGCGAAAACTGGAAAAATAAAATTCGATTTTTTGAAATTTGAATTTTGGGAAAAATCAACAGTTCCTAAGATAATTAGGACAAATTTCGGTACATGTAAGTCATTGAAAACTTTGAAGACGGAAACACCGCCGCGGCCGCGACACGCGACGCAAGCTCCGCCTTGTGGCCGCCTTTAGGTGTCGTAAGCATTTCAGCAAGGGAAAGGCAGTGGCGCGCGTTGCGCATCGCGGATGTTGGAAATCCAGTAGTATGTGCATAGGGGCAATAGTCTATGAAATCGACCGTAATCCCCTGTCCATGACTCTAATAAGTTCATACAGGCAATGAAAAGTCCGAAAGCCTGGTATTCTCAGAGAAGCTACGTTACGTTACGCTACTTTACGCCGGGTACAATTCAAAAGCAGGAACGAACTTTTCAGCAAACTCTTCAAATAAATCTCCTTTCGCCAATAAAAAACTTCGAGCTACATTACGCTATTTTCTGGCAGTACGCTTTTACGTAATGCCCTACGCAGTATCCGCATTAGTTAATAACCGAAAATGTTTCAAAAACATCGCAAAATCTAGAGCCCTATAAAAAACCTCGGCTATTCTCGGGGTTGTTCTGATAGTGGTCGTTTGGAAAGGGGGAATCAAGTGTCCGTCTCGACCCAGTGCTTTGGTTTGGCCCGAACCAAACCGGTCTTTCTTCCCATGGGCCCCCAGGCCTTGTGGCCAAAGACCCCCGAAGGGGACAGCTGTGCAAGCGCCCAGCGGGGAGCAGGTCGGCTGGACACGGTTTTGTTCGCTTTTCACAGGCCCAGTTAATCCGTTCTGGTGTCCCTAAAAAGTGCCCTTTCCCACTAGAGCCCCCAATTTATCGCGTTACCGCAACACAAACCAAAGAATGGGAGGGTGTTCTTGTGCTCCTCCGCCTCTTCCCCCTGGCTAATCACTTTCCGGTCGCGGGCAAAGCCACACAGCTGACGCGCCAATTTGGCAACATCCTGAGGAGAAGAAGGGGTGGTGGTTGGGCAAATGTTATTTTTAGGCGTGAAGGCGAAGATCTGCCCTGAGGGTGCGGTTGGAAAAAGGGGCATGAGGTGATAAATGGGGGAGCTACCGTTAAAAGACAAGAAGCAGTTATTTTACCGAAATTATAGGCTCGCAATTACGTATCGTCTTGTTTTGAGATATCGAGGTCATTCATTATCGTATGTATTGAGCACAGCGACCCATCTCCTGATAAAACGTCCGGTAGAATTGGAACGAGGACAGACCACAACGATTGCGGTAGACGCCTCGCGCAATTACGAAAGCAGGCCCGAGCAGCTAAATCCCATTTGCTATTTCACGCACCCGCATGTAACGCGCAAAAACACATACAGCACACCCTTCCCCTTGAACCATCTGGGCCGAACCCGTGGGCCTTTGTGCCAGACGGTCAAAGATCGTAATTTTTCCAGGTAATGAGGGAATCAGGTATCGTAACCCATTGAGGTGGCGTGGCGATAAGATATCGTAAGGTATCGAAGATCGAGGCACTTCTTGTATCTGCCTGCGGGTTAAATACGCATTCAACAGTTTCCCCACCTTTTAATCCTTGTTTTAGATAGTTTATTAAACAATAGCTAAAATAGTTTAATTATTTACCAAAACTTTAAAGTTTTTTTTGTGGTTTTTGGAGGCCACACATAGAACATTAGTTTTGACGGTCATTCAGCCTTGTCACTTCTCATCGAACTTAAAACTATCCGGAGCTGTATCTGCTTCAAGGATCAAAATTTACATGCCATCAGCTTCGATGTCAGTCTGGCGCTGAAAAAGGTTCTCAAATTTGCAATGTTCTTCATGGCACTATCCCTTTAAAATTGTGGGTTAGAAAAATCCATAGAAATGATGAAATCCCATCCACCCTGAACACCTTATCCGCTCTATCAACAAAAACCGTCCCCACCAAACCTAGTTACGCCTAGTAAGTGGAATTACTTAATTGCGCGTACCGGATGGTGGCCTTGAGGCGCAGCCGCACCACCCAATTTTCCGCTGTGGGCTTTTAGCGATTATTCGCAAGCCCTGAAAAAAGAGGCGCCAGACCCCCCGATGGTACCCTAAGTGCTCTTCTCTATCCTATTCTCGAGCTACTACCTCTCGATTATTGCCGCATTTTCAAGGGGTTTAGCCTTGGGTATAAGAGGGGGTTGACGAATTTTGGAATTGAATTTTACGAAGGGGTCAAACTTGAAGAAAAAGGAAAACAAGTAGAGAAAGAGAGAATAAAAGTGTGAAAGCAAGAGAGAGAGAGAGAGAGAGAGAGAGAGAGAGAGAGAGAGCGAGGGGGAGGGAGAGAGCGCGAGCGAAAGAGACATTCAAGCATCACAAACGGATGGTGATACGGCAAACTCGAAATAACTCCCTTAGAAACATCGTCTATAGGACCGCAGTGTAGCCGGGATCCAAATGCGCCAAAATAATGGTAAAGGAACGCCAGGATGCGCAAACAGAGTGCATGAAAGAGACAAAAACCGTTCAAATTTTGCTTCCCGGCTGTCAGCGAGCCGCTCAATCAATTCCGGGACCTGCCGGAAATCGGATAGCCCGAGGCTATTTTGCAGGGGGGGAGGTGGACTTTGGTGTTGACTGCAAGAACGAAGCAACAACAAAAATCCTCCAAACCACAATACTGCATGGTTCAATCACTATTTTTTGCGTTGCTCGAGATAGAAATCCTTAGCCGTCAACTGCAAGAAAAATGTTACGAAAAGGGGAAGCACCCTGAAAACCAAATAATAAGCTTCAACTCAAACCATAAAACCCGAAGAAATCACTGCTGGCCTGCCCAAAATCATGGAAAATACGAAAAATCACCGCAAGTAAGACAATGCACCAATGCTGGGATACGAAACTGGGGGTTATCTGCCATGAATAAGGCTCCAAAAAATGCATATAAAACGTCGATCTCCTACCCGAATCCCTAAAAATCTCCAGTGGCTGACACAAAAAAATCGGAAATACGAAAAACCTCAGATTTAAAAACAACTTTAAGTGTACTACCAGAAAACCTCGACAAATCTCTATATTACCTTGAAAAACTGCCACAAAATCGCAAACTCAAGCCCGAATCCTAAAGAATTTCGGCTAGTACGCTTTAAGAGAAATAGATTGCAAAAAATAAACAAACGAAAAGACTGTAAGAAAAGTAACAAAAATACTTCAACACTAACCATGAAGATTAGTCTCAAACTGAATCCGAGTGCGAAAGAACCTCTGCTAGCCTGCCCAAAACGAGCCGAAATACAAAACAATAAATTTCCAGACCAAGAAAATGCATGGTGGCCTTTGAAATCGGAGCCGTCGAATCGAGATTCTCTTTTCTTCTCCACTGCCCACTCACAGCCAGATCGCCTCCTCCACGCAAAAACACCCCCGAAAAATAGTCGCAAATTCGGCTGGGGGTGTTTGTCGTCGTTGCGGGACCTCTTACGCCCTCTTACTCCCGACGAACACAACCACCCCCAATGCCGGCCAGATACTGCCAAGTGGAGACAACAAGACCCGGGATTGGGAAAGTAAGTAGGCGTGCACTAATACGTGCAGTAGACAAGGGTGTGGAAATTGGGGAATGGGGGCACTTGGAACGTGATTTATGATATAAGGATTTCCGGTGAAGTTTGAATTCATACAGTTTGTAGTTTGTAGCTTGTAGTGGCGTACATTTGATTGGTTAACCTAAGTTAACTTAAATTTCGGGTTCGTTTCCTTGAAATTTTGTGGGAACAAATCGTAATTTTCGCTTTTGAAACTCCCCACATAAAAATTGCCAGAATTTCCATACTTTAATTTGAAAGGTATGGGCCGAGATTGACAGGTAAATATAAATTTTTAGGCCAAAAATCAGTTTGTCCGTCTGATTTCGGAAGCTCTTGGCTAAACCCCGAATTCCATGCCACTGAAAATTCAGGGAACCTGGATAAAATTGGCACTGATTTTTCCGAACCCTGAAAAATTAAAAAGCAGCAAAGATTTCGATAATTTTGCTCAAAAAATTAGGAATTTCCTCAACCTACAAACTTCAAATCTTAAAGAAATCAGATCGGGTGAAAAAAATGTGAAAATTCGCGATAATAACTACGCGGTAAACCAAAATTGCACCCTGCAAAATCAGCAACATTTGATAACAGCTATTAACGGCAAAGTCAGACACCTAAATTTAGGATAGTCCACCGGAAATCGTAGCCGAATTTGAGCAAATTGCAGGATTTGAGCGAGTGAGGTGCTTAAAAGCATATAAAAACTGATACAGCAAAGTTTAGCCCATTTCAAAGTCAGGAAAACGTGAAAATCGTTAATTACACTCCGGTACGTGTCAAAACAAAATTTCACGCTGATTCACACGGATTTCACAGATGTCAAAGGCAAAACTTGGCTGAACTTTCAACACTTCCGGCTCCCCGCGGGGGAGTATCAAAAAATTAGCTGTGGCGCCGGGGCGGGGAATTCCCTTGGGGAGAACGAGGAAAGGCCAGTGGGTGTGAAATTGAAAAGAAAAAGTGTGGGTTGGTAGCGGGGATGCCGGAAAAAGTGCAAAAAAGGGGCGGCTAGTGGCCAGTGGATCGATGTGTGGCCCATTCGTGTCCCTTGTCTCTTTCTTATGGCCCCCCTAGTGGGTGGTCCAAAAAGTGGGTCGGCTGGGAGGAAAACACCTGTTCTCTCGGACACGACACCCACTTGACCACCTAGAGAGTGGTGTCATGTTTCACATATTTGCATAAGGTGTCGGACATCTTACTATTTTTGGTTTTCGTTCTTCGATCAGCGTAATCAGCCCTATTTTGTATAATTTCTTTTTCGGTAGTTTGAATAACCGAAGGCCCCAAATATGAAAATTATAGTAATACTGTAAGACCCAAAGATCCAAAGATCCCAAAAGCACGAAACAGGCACCGCGGATTTATAAATGTACTATTTTATAAAGATCTTTTTTACTACTAGATTTTGGTATTTTGATTTATTTCTAACTTGTTCTATATGCCAAATTGTTTGCGGCCGTTAGAATTTTTTTGCGGGACTTTGCAAGATAGAATAGCGCGGTTTCGAGGATTACGGTAGTTCTACTATATCTCGCAAATTCAATACAAAACAGGGTTTAAGCTAATCATTTCGAATTTATTGTAAAGCGGAAGTAATTGGTAGATTTTTGAACATGAATTTTCTAAACCTCATCTGGGTATTCTTGAGAGTAGAACGCTTCAGAATTTGAAGTTCGACTTCGGAATCGGATAATTCCTTCAGGACACCAAAGAGTTTCGTAAATCGGAACGAATGAAACATGGATGCGAATCAGGTCGTAAAAATGTCCGCATGGTGCAGGCTTAACAACATGCAGAGGTTGGCGGCGGTGTCCTTATTTTATGGGGTCAGTGCTGTTGTGAATCTGATAAGGGCCCATAGAATTAAGTCATTAAAGTACCAGAGAAGAAATGAATCCGTTACACCAGTAAAGTTTTGTTTTCTTTGGCTTGCAGGAAAAGTCAAGGCTTGTTTCCGAAGGTAACAGCTCCGCGAACTTGAAAGATCGTAGGATGTTTTTTAGATATCAACCAGGGTTGAAAAGCCGCTTCGCGACTTTTCAACCCTGGCCCCGTCTTACCCTAATACTTCATCACTTTGCATAAACACCTGAATTCCTGTGCAGAAAAATGAAAAGCGCGTCCTATCCCTCATTATATAGGCTTCCCCCATTTCCGGTGCATGCTAATTGATTCCTAACAAAGAGGCCGAGCGAGATTTTCACAAAAATTAATTTTAATATCGAAAACAGATGATTTTGAAAAATCTTATATGCGTGCAGTCGTGTCATGACCATTACGCACCTAATGACGTATCATACGTACCCTTAACTTCCTCCCCTACTGAGATACGACTGGAACATACGGACGGAAGTTGCATGCAAATGCACACACACACACACACACACACACACACACACAAACACTATTTTTTATATATAGTAGGATAGTAGGATATTTTGTTTTGTATGCAAAAAGCTTTGCAAAGTGTACAATCGAGACTTCTCAGCATCTAGCTCCCCACCAAGGGGGGCTCTCCAGCCGTTATTCGATGCCACGGCCGATCGGCCGGAATAAGCCGAAAATCCCGGGAAAGGGTATTCAAAGTGCCTTTGTGGGGGAGGGTGGGGATAACTTTCTCAGATTTGTATAAAGAAAGAGAAAACGATACCTACGGTGAAAAAAAAATGTTACGGAAAAAATTAGCTAAAAAGGTACAAAAATACATAGTTTCTGTTACGGTGACTTAAAAGTTAAATCAACTTGCTCGAAAGTAACGAGAAATCACTATAGATAGTCATAGAACGACAGAGAGTGAGAAAGAGAGAGAGAGAGAGAGAGAGAGAGAGAGAGAGAAAGAGAGCGATAGAGAGAGAGGGAGAGAGAAAGAGTAAGATGTGCTATAAGACCTTTTCCCAAAAAAGGATGGTAGAATCCCTAGTTTTTGTCGAAGAAAACGGAGGCCAATCAGGAGAATGGGGAAGGAGGGGTCTGTTCGGTGGATGGATTACGGAGAACTGGAAGGAGGCGATGGCCCACTAAAGGGTCACGGGATCGCCGCCTCCGCTGCAACCAAATTTGGAAGAATTCGGGAAGGCAAACCAAGCGAAAAACCAAAATCACTGCGGTCACTGCCGGCAAAAACAGATCCAGTGATGTGGGCGAGGGTTTGTAGTCGATTTCGGCGAATTGAGGCCCAAGGCTGGAGATTTAAAGGGATGGTGCCGGCAAAGATTCTCAGGAATTCGAGGTCGGAAAGTGCGAAAGAATCAGTGAGGGCGATAGAGAGTGAGAGAAAGCAAGAGATAGTGCGAGGAAGAGTTAGTGAGAGAGAGAACCATGAAATTAGCAGACAATTTGAAAAAAGATAGTAAGGTGCATGGAGGAAGAGAGAGAGAGAGAGAGAGAGAGAGAGAGAGAGACAGCGAGAGAGAGCTCGGGGAAATGTCAGAAGCTATAGAGGATGAGAGAGCGATTTAGCGAGAGTTTTAGGCTTAGAGAGATAGTATTTAGAGATCGAAACAAGTTCAAAAGAACGCGCGACTGAGCGGATGAGTGAGACAGTGTGTGTCGACGAGAGATCGAAAGCTAGAGCGAGAGCGAAGAAAGAGAGAAAGAGAGCGTGGGACAACGAGAAATTATGCAAGCTGTAAAGTTAGAGAAAAATACCTCGAGGAATATTAGTAAATTCTTAAAAATTGCTCTAACTCCTATTTCGCGACCCAAGCCGTCCAAGCCCGTTTCAAAGCTTCCCTGTGGAATCCTAGCTTCCCTAAACAAACGCACCGGAAAACAGCTCCTCCCCGGTGCCGTTCCGGTGCGCTCTTTGATCCGAAAATAAAGGTCTCGAGCCGTTCAGCCCGGGCTTCGAACAGCTGTTAACCTTCCTTTTTCCTCTGTTCTATCCACCGGGTGTCTGTGGTCCAATATTTTTTCACCCCTCGACCCCTCCACCACAAGCAACCACCCCTCCGGTTTTTGTGATTTGACCAGATGTGAGGGAGGGCGTCAAAATTGTGCCTGGAGGTGTTGGTGGCGTCTGTACACAAACAAAAGTTGTTTTTGATGATTTTTGAGAAGTTTTTCGAAATAAGAAGTGTGTATTCCTCAAAAAAACTAGTTGGGTGGTAAGAAGCGCCAGATTCGACCCCTACGCTTCACTGGGTCTCGCCAACTAAGCTTCCTCGCTGTAAACTTCAAATTTGGAGTTAAAGGGCAGAAAAATGTACTGATTTTGATGTAACCGCGATACGTAACGAAAATGATGGTCTGGCAGGAACTGGATGGTTTAATAATCTAGTTAAAAGCCGATTATGGGTGTGCCAAGTAGCGGCTGCGCTGCGGTACTATAACTCCAAGAAAATTACTGGCAATAAAATTAGTAAAATAAAACGCGTAATTGCGATGATAGGTATTTGGAGAAGCGCGTGGCTGTAGTCCCGAGCTGTCTAACCCTTTAAAAACGCCAATTTTTGAAGCCAAAAACCTAAATAAACCGATCAATCGTTGAGCGGTGATAAGAAAACCTGAAAAATCATGTTTTGGTCCAAAATCTCCAGGAGCGCGCGACTCCCTTGGGAACGAGTTCCCGTTTCCGGGTGAGTGACCTGGGCGAAACAATGTCAGCAGGGGTGCTGTTGGCCGGCCCGGGACGAGCCAGCAATTTTTAGAGACCCGTTTCTTTCAGCAGAAACTCTCTTTTCTTGACTAGTTTTGTTCAAAGGCCAGACACCAAAATGTTGGGTTGCGTTGCAGCATTTGATACCTTTCCAAAAATTAGACATTCTTCGTGATACCTTAAAATGCGATGCGCCGTTTCGAGCTAGACAAGAAAAAACTTTTTAGCTCGTATTTTAAGCCAGTAACTTGGGTCACTACGACCCATAAAGTCCAAAAATTAAGTACGTTTTGGTCACATGTATTTCCCATTTTGTTCGGCTTGGATTGCCCATAAAGGGAGTAGATTGCGCCAGGCTCGCCGGGGGTGAAACAGCTTTTTTTGATGGGCCATGTGGCCCCTTGGGGCCTGAGTGGACGCGCCATGTCCGAAGCTGCGAACCCCCGGGGTGTTTTTTTGATTCGAAGAAAGAAATGGAATATGGTATAAAATCCGGGTGTGCCATAAATTGTCTCAAAAATCACATCGTTTCGTTTGCTATTTTTGACAAATTTATGCGTCTCGTGCCGTTATGGGAAATTGGAAAAATTGTGCAGAAATTTATGGCCGAGAAAAAGAGCGAAAAGACGTTTTGGCAAGATGAGGGGAAGCTGCGAAAACGAACGAACGGACAGAGGGGCAGCGATTTTGAGGAAAAGGAACCTGAAATGACACGCTGTCCGGCAAACGTCTCGAATTACAGGGATGTTCCTGTCAAAGAGCTGATGAGAGAGATCACTTGGAACATAAGCTGTAGGTAGGTCAAAGCCGGAATTGTTGAAAAAATTTGGGCTTCAAATTTTTGAGAATCCTGTTTCGGTTTTTGAAATAGGTTTTGAGATTGCAAGCTCCGTAAAACGGACCAAACTCTCTTAAAAATTACTTTGCGATTGAATAACGCAGAAAGACCATGAATATAAAAAGGAAAAGCGTCACAGCTTCAAACTAAACATCCAGGACATCAGAATTATCATTTTTGAGATTCGGAGGTGCCCGCGAAAATTCATTGATTTTTTTCAGTAAAAATTTCCTATTAAGTGATGTATTAAATTCTACGCGAAGTGGCAGAAGGACTCAAAGGGATACACCTAGGCACCTTGAAACCCCTATGCACCACGCCACCCCGTCAAAAAAAGGCTTAGCGACTCGGGGTCCAGGGTGGGTGAGTTGAAGTCTCGTGGGAATGGGTCACAAGGGCCCTTCAGACGGACAGACCAGCCAGCAGATAGACAGGGGGGCCCACCAGGGCCCATAGAGGGCCACGTGCTTCTCCCCCGGAATGACACACCCGCTGCACTTTTCTTGTCAACATGCCAAGATTAGAAAAAAATGGTGGCTTTGGCCGAGGGGGTGGGAGGGGTGGGTGGTATCTGGGATTGAAAAAGAGGTACTTTTGAGATCCTAGGTTTCAAGCTTTGTTAATAAGGTTTAGATACCCTAAAGTTGGGTTAAACGGATCAAAGCCGTTAAAATCTGTTAAACAACGGTACATCAAATTTTAATTCACCTTAATTTTTTACGGGATCTCAAATCGAAAAAACCCCCCTATTTTTTACGTTAACAGATTCGGAAATTCCCTGTGGCGCCTGTCCAAAAAAATTCACTCGTAGATCCTCTACTTAAGTGCTTCGTGCGGGCGAGATACCTCCAGTGAGGTATCTCGCCCTCACCAAGCCCTTTCCGGAAACCCAGACAAAAAACCCCATGACTCCGATCTGGGTTACCCAACCCATAGAAAGGGGGGCACCCAATTTGGCAATGTGCCACGTGATTCCTGGCCCACTACGGGCCAGGAATTGGCCCTTTTGCTTACAAACCCCAGCGGGGGCCATCGAATACCTGGGCCCAAGATATTGGCCACCTCTTCTACGCCTGGGCCAGTCCATGAAAGAGCAAAGCAAACGGATAATCGGTAAAAACGGAAATTATATTAGAATAGAACAAAAATCGGATAATTTTATTTGTAGAGTATTTATTCCTTTAGAGAGGTCGATAGGGCGATGGCAAGAGAGTGAGAGTGAGATAGGCAGAATGTTAGAGAGACAGAATGATAGAGAGAGTGAGCGAGTGATAGAGAGAGAGGGCAGGGAACCTGGTAATGTTCCCTTAGATATTCCAGGCGTTCCAGTATCACATTTCAGGCTTACTTCTTGAATAATTTGCTACCAACCCGTGCAACCACCGGTGGGGTTGCTAGAGTTTAGCATCATGTAAGGGTATCCGATTTCTTATGGTATTGTCGATGAAACCTTCATGACGGTAAAAACCGCATAAACTAAGATATGAGCTACCATTGCTTCTGTAAATCCTGAAAATCGAGGTCATTGATAAACTATTGCAGTTAGGTAAGCTAATGTTTTTAATTCTCCAGATACTGATTCATTTGCCGTCAAATTCGGGAAACCACCATTTATTCTCACACACCACCACGAGCACCGTATATTCATCACAATTTGTCACACCACAATGCGATATAAGGACAATAGAACGAGAAGAAAATCCTGGAAACTAGGTGATTGCCAAAATGGCACAAACAAATACAAGTGAAAGGGAGCTTAAGTTTTAATGTTAATCGTCGGTTCGGCTGCGGGAGTCGCCATATCCTCCCCATCTACACCTTGACGCCGATCTCGTAGAAGTAGGTCAGGAAGCTGTCGTACTTGGCGTTGACGCGACTGAAAAAAATGAAACTCAAACGACCGCATTAAAACACGAATTTCCGTGTTGCGTAGCGTATTTTTTGCGGGGAGCAAGAGAGAGCGTCAGAAGATATCAGCGGAGTTAGTTATTTCTAGCGAGAGAGCCCGAGGGAGGGAGAGAGAAAGAGTGAGACAGAAAGAGAAAGAGAGAGAGAGAGAGAGAGAGAGAGCGAGAGAGAGCGCGAGAGAGTGAGAGAGCTAGGGAGAGAGCAGGGAAGAGAGAGAGAGAACGATAGATGGCGTGAGAGCGAATAAGTGCGAAGGAGAGAGAGGGAGACGGCGAAAGAGCGAGAGATAGAAAGAGCAAAATACGGGGAGAGAGGGACATCAAGCGACTGCGTAGAATGCACGCAACGTGGCGGTACGTACTCGAGGCGTACAGTGTGAACTCCAATAAAAAAAATACGAATTAAAACTACCGACTCGATGATGGCCTCCATCTGGTCCCAGACCTTGTCCAAGAGATCTTGCGACTTGTGCCCGCCGATCGTCTCCGAGATGTGGCCAGCGCGAAGGAGCTAGAAAATTCCAATAAAACCTCATCTACCCTCCATTCCGACCTTCTGCGCGAAGAGCACGTTGATGTACGCGTACTGCCAGTGGTTCATCACGGAACGCGGGCGGTAGCAGCGCAGATAGGTGACGAGGCCCTGAAACGGCAAAAGTACGCAAAGCCACTGATTACCGGCGCTTGATGATAATGAACCACGATACCTTGATGTTGGTGCCTTTGGTCTCGTGGAACTGCTCAAGGGCCATGAGAAGGGCAATGGCCACCCCGGTACGGCCGATGCCCGCGTGGCAGTGGATGACGATCGGGGTTTCGGACTCGGAGGAGAGCTCCTGAAGGGGAAAATGGCCGATTGCGGCATGTCCGTGCACGTCGCGTGCAGCTGCAGAAAGACAGAAGAGAGAGAGAGAGAGAGAGAGAGAGAGAGAGAGAGAGAGAAATTCGGAACCTCCAGCATGATATCCACAAGTCGGCATCCAGCATCCTTGTACGTATCTCTCCCCTGTGGCCACGGCATTGGCACTCGTCCGTCCGGCCATCGCAGGTAGCACACGTGGGTCACCTCGTGTTTTTCACTGCAAAAGAGCTGAATTTTTTTAAAAAAATTATTTCGTCGCAAATTCCACTACACTCCAAATTACACACCCATTCGGGTTATTCTGAGGGGCCAGCTCCTCGTGCCAAGACGAGTCATCGGGCTCTTCCTCCGACATCCCCTCGGTGGTCATCTTCATCGGGTTGTCCATCTCGACCATCAGCCGCGAGACCCGGTAGACGACGTTCGAGTTGTCGTGCGACAGCACGTTCGGCGCGTACTAGAGAAGTGCCGTCAAGTTCAAGCAGTTGAAGTCACCTTGAGGACGCTGGTGATGCAGGTAATCTTGAAGGGCATGAAGTAGAAGACAGCTCCAGGGACCATCGGCCAGTACTGCACCGTCTCCTTCACCACCGGCTTGTCCTGTAGATGAACATTAGGTCAATCCAAAGGGTTCGTTCCATACTACCGGGTCACCGTCGTGGTGAAGCCGCTCTTCGAACGGGAAGTTGACACTGAAGATGCGCTCGATTTTCTCCTGAATTGTCCTTTCGACGTGGCCAAGTCGTGGCCTACGCGGTAGATGAGCATCCAAAAGTCGAACACCGACTTCCCGTTCGGGCCCTCGCAAGCGATGAAGCCGGGAGTACGGTAGATGCTCGGGACGTACTGGCCGTAGCACTAAAATAAAAGCGTTAAGTTCAAGAGGGTCGGAGAAAAAGTCAAGCCTAATCTACGCTTTAGTTGAGCCAACGTCAAGCCAGGTTTAAGTCTAAGCTAAGCCCCAACCTAAGCTTCAGCGTCATCCTAGGCCAAAGCTAAGCCTAAGCTAAGCCGAAGCCAGGCCTAAGCTCAGCCACAGTAAGACTAAGCTAAGTCTAAGCTAAGCCTAGGCTAAGCCTGAGCCAATGCGAAGCTAAACCGAATAAGGCTTAGCCTAACCCTTTACGCACCTTGTACTGTTTGACGTTCTCGTCGCCAATCTGCTGCTCCAAGAAGGGGCTGTCGTCGACCGTGTCCTCCATCCACGGGTCCTGAACCTCAAAAGTAGCGTTGAAACCACGAGACGAAGCTGACCCGTTGGAGGGAGGTGAACTCTTGCTGCAACCCCTCATACGGGTTATCGATCGAGAAGCGGGTGAGGAACCAGCGGTCGAGGCGGATCGTCTCTTCCACCGACTTCTGGAGGCGAGGCGGTTCCGGGTCGTCGGCAGGAGGCGCTGGAGTGGAAGGGGCTGGCGGGATCGGCGGGGTGGTCGTCTTCTTGGGAGGAGCCGGATCGTTGGTGGGGCCGGGCTTCTGGAAAGTGTTAAAAACCAAAGTGGTAAAAGCGTGGATTTAAAAGTTTCTGCTTGACGAGTTACCTATTTTGCTTGTCGGTATTTTTACTGTTGACATTCTAGCTTTCGGCGTACGCCAGGTGAATGTGGGACGATTTCAAGCAGTTCGCCAAGCAAAATAAAACTCACCCTCACCGGCAGCTCGTGGTCCTTGTACCGGAACGGGTTGACGAGCCCCCGATTGAGTGGCGACATCGGGGTGGAGGGCTCTTCTCCTTCTTGCTGCTCCTCGCGTCGGCCCTCCCGTCGAATCTCCCGGCGATCCTCGCGGTGGCGCAGCGTCGGCTTTCTCATGTTCCGGTCTTGCGAGCGCATCCTGGGGTGCTGAAGTATAAATTTAAAATTTAAATTTAAATAACGGCTAATTTGCATTTAACTATGAATAGGAAAACCTGCAAAAAGTCTAACTCAAAACCAACCCGACTTGGGGGACGGGTGCGAGTGAATAATGAATTTTTGGGAACCAGACTCTTCCTGTCAGTGGTTGCATGCTAATTTGGATTTAAATTTATGTACCTGTCAAAAAAAAACCGCAAAAAAAATATTGGCTTCCCCGCTAACGGTCCATTAGCAAAAATTTTGCAAGTACGTTGAGTTCATATCTACACTTTTTGTTACTTCCGGTGCCAAACTTCCGACCGGATATCGAGCCTTCACCGAATCCTGATCATCTTCGTCTGGCTTTAAAGGCCGCTCCGATTTCGGATGGTCTCTTTACACCAAAATGCCACACATTTACCGTAGCGTTTTCTTTTTGCTTGTCTTTTGCTACTTGGCCCAGGACGTTGATGCTCGTGAGTTAAATTTTTGCCTCCGGTTAATCAAAATTTTTTTAGTAATCTACAAGCAAGGCAAGGGGTGTGCTCCGGAAAACTTGGTAGGCAAAATTTACTGGATGGTAAAATTGCGACAATGTGAACGGAATTGAGCAAGATTTTCACGCTAACGCGGCACGCAATGAGCTTGGTCCACAAACAGCTTTTAGCTTCCCACCTCTTGCGCCCAAGTTCCAGGGTATACTGATGTTGCTGGGTCGTGCTACAAGGTAAGAAAATGGGATATTATTGTGTTATTAATGTGGGGTGTTAGTTCATCCGGGCCAACGCCACCTGGGCGGATAGCCGGAAGCTTTGTGGAAATGATGCAAAGGGCGGTGATCTTGGTGTGATTCGATGTGCTGCGCAGAATGATGCCTTGACAAGTAAGGAGGTAGGGAGGGAGACAGCGGGAGATTGAGAAAGATAGAGAGCGCGTGAAAGAGAAAGAGCAATGGAGAGATCGGGAGGGCGAGAGAGAGAGAGAGCAAGTGAGGCGGAGAGGAAGAGAGCGATACACCAATGTGTGTTTAGAAATGATGCATGAAAAAGGACTATACAAAGAGGCACTCAACTATCCACCCGATTTAGCAGGCGGTTATTGGCGTCAGGTTTAAGTTTACGACCTTTAAGTCAATTGCATCTTCAGCAAGTCTGGATTGGAATCGAAAAGCTTCGCGACGGTACGCTCCGTAATGTTCAGGGCGTCAACAGTAGCTATGTGTAAGTATTTACTCTCCGTCTTTTACATGACTGTGGTTTTAGCAACTGGGGATCCACCGAGCCGAGTGAGATGAGCGCGGGCGAGAACTGTCTATTTGTGGGTGTTCTAGGATCGTTTTCGGACCTGGAAGAGATTGGATTGATGGGAAAACCATGGTTATTGTTTAGATCCTGTCGAAAAATGGGGCATGGGTCGATCATCTTTGTGACCACACGCTTCGAAATGCTCTATGCGAAGTTCGAACGGTGTGTTTGATTTTCGGCGGCTTTCCTATTCTCACTCACCTCTCTCTCTCACTCCCTCTCCCTCTCTCGCTCCCTTTCTCTCACTCTCTCCCCTCTCTCACTCTCTCTATCATTTTATTTCTCTCCTTCTCACTCTTCATAATACCCTTCCAGCAGACCACAGCGTCGGCCTGTTCGGGCCTTGTGAAGGCTATATAAGTGGACAATCCGCGACTCAAATTGTTGAATCATCAAGAGAAAATAAAATCTTTTGCAGCTTTTCTACGCTACACCGAAACTAAAAAAATTGATTTTGTTCAGGCGTTTTCACTTCCTTGTCCAGCACGGTCGCGGGTAAGAGTGTTTCACGGAGCTGTGCGCAAATCCCCCGCAACGGACAGTGGAAACGTTTGGAACTTGAAATTTCAAACGATTTTTTGAGTCCGGCACATTTTCTATTTCTAATTTTACAAGGCTTTTTATATTGATTTCCATTTCCGCTGGTGGATACTGGATCACTACGATTACCTCTAATTCTGATGTCAATCCCTATTGTTCCGGCCTCCTTATAAAATTCTTTACATTTCCGGATGGCACCATCAGACGATTGCAACGCATTTTTTGCACGGCAGAGCCCCATACTTTTGAGAGCTCCGCGACCAGTTTTCTGCTAAATTATGATTGGTTTGGTAATTACAGAAAGAGAGCCGAAAAATAATGAGCGTTGCGATCATTATTTGGGGGTGTGTCGGCTCTAGCAGAGTTCGAAGCGTTTTTCAGAAGTTTTTATCTGATTTTTTCGGCCATTTTTGTGGTCCGTTTGACCTTGTTTATCTCTCTTGGCCAAAATGGCAGTAGCTGTCTGGCGCTACTGTAGTTTTTATAATTGCGAAATTTTAGCGGTAAAGTTGCTTTTCACAATACCTTTCCAGGCCTTTCCATTTTCTTTGTGATGGATTAGAGACCATGAAATTCAATTAAGAGACGGGTCGACATGGCGCGTTATGTTGCGTCCCGTGTGGCACGATGCGTTGCGTGTCGCGGCAAGACCTTAGCGCACCTTATTCACAGTATCAATAGTATTTATCGATAGTATTTATGGCCTCACAGCTTTCCGCGGTGTGAAGCTAATTTTTTAGCTAGCTGGAGCATAACCCGGCACAAAGAAGCCAGGGTTCCACTACTGCCCGAATGGAAAAATGACTGGTTTCTCAAGACTTTTTGGTTCATCGGAACCTTCTACTTCCCTCTGCTTCTGCCACCACCCCCTAGGGCTTCCAATTGTTTTTAGGACTGGCGGGTTGTGGCAACCCATCGTGGGCCAGGACCCCCGGCCAAATTGGATCCAATCATTTCGAACTTCCCCCAGGCACGCCCGTCACAATCCACCCACCAACCCCCTGTAGGGCCAACGGGGTTTCACGTTTTTTATGGGAAGTAACGAAACACCCCGGATTTCGGACTTGCGAACAGAAATTTACTTTAGGGATTCGGTCTCTCTCTAGCTACTCTCTCTCTCTCTCATTTTGAGTTCCTCGTCCCTTTAAGACGACAGAACGACAGGACGACTCTTTCTTTCTCTCTCTGTCTCTCACCCTCTCGCGCTCGCTTTCCTTGCTTGGTTTTTTCTTTTTCATCTAATGCTGGATCGAAATGCGCGAAAAGAACACAGCGCATATTCACACGCGCCCAAAATCCATGAAGCATCCTTAACCCAGCCTTTCCATCAATTTATAGGCACTAAGTCGCCGCCCTTTTGTTTGCGTAGATCTCGACAACAAGATCTAAATGTTAACGGAAGCTTGTTTTTCGGACCTTTCGGATTTTGGCGATACCTAGCCGCTTGGAGGGGTCGATGCTCCGCTTCCGTGAGCCTTTAGTGAAAAATAAAGTTAATTTATTACGGCCATTAGCTGTTTTAATTGTTCTCTGTCCATTTAACTAAACCAACTGCGACAGACTGCGCTTTTGTTCCGATGAGCACGCACTCTCATGATTCTCCAATTACAAGCCATCGCTCCTCCTCTTTTTCCGTAGGTCTCCATCCTGAGGCTCTTCCTTTTTTTAGGGGCGGCAATTTGGTTCGGGAAGTGAGTGTGAGTCGATGCGGAGTCCAAATTGATCAGGCGTGGAATTACGCAGCTACCATAATGCTTCCGGCTTTTACTAGTTTTAGTAGGCGTAGTAAACCCTCAGCAGTGACGTGGATCTCGGGTAGATTCTGCTGTCGCTAACAATCCAGGTTTCTGTTTCGCTTTTTAAGCTTCCCCCAATTTTGAAGCTTGATGATTTTTAAAGGATCAGTAACAGCTAAAATTTAAGAGCCACATTTTTTCTAAGATATCATCCGGACCAGGACCCAATTTTTTTATCCTAGATTCTTGCCTAGCGTGTATCTTCCCGGAAACGTCATGCCGTTCCCTTAAAAATTGGGCCAATTTTTGCCTAGACAATCTTTTGATAGTGATGATTCGTTGGCCCGAAGTTCGAATCGTTCCCAGCACATTGTTGCCTCGCTTTCAATATGGAAGTTTTTTGCGGGGCGTGTCGAATAGGGCTGGTCACGGGATTCCGCAATCCGGGATGCACCCCAGAACGATCGATATTTTGCTCAATCGAACCTTTCGGCATCTATGTTTGGTACTACCATTGTAGCGTAATTTGTAGTCCATTGCAGCTGGCATGCTTCTTAAAAATATTTTTGACGTAGCCGAAAAAATCTAGGATAGGTTCTGAATTTTTATAAATTAAAGCTATTTCAGCCACTTTTACGTTCATAACATTTTTTTATCCGTCTTCTACGGTATTTTATGCCGTAGTTCCTCCTCACTCAGAAAAATTATCTTTTGAATGACGTTCTCTCCGGGTGCCAACCGAGCTGCGTTCTTCGCACCCGGCCAGCTAATTAATATGTGCATTTCCGGTTCCTCATTCCACTAGAGTCTTCTCAGAACTGAATCATAACAATTTTAGTAAGCCTTAACACAAACAACAAATTCCACTGGAGCTCATGCTGATTTTGGAGCCACCTCAGTATCGAATTCCGATCCATGAACGAGTCAAAATTCACCGATCTTACAAAACACCAATTCTTATAATTCCGGTTACATAATGACGATTCGTATATGCAGATTTTCATGCTCCCGATTTTGGTAATAATGCCAAAATAATTGCTCAAATAGGAACGCAACCTCATTCAAGCGTTTTAACCCAAACCCAATCTCGATTCCCGATCCATGACCATCCAACCCACTACGCAATTGGCCCACATGAATGGTGGCAACAATCCCATTAGCCAGCCAAGTATTCTATTCTCGTCCCACCCGGTGGCCAATCCGGGCCCAAAACGGGGTAACACCCTCTACCGCTCGTTGACTCTTCGCGTGCCTTGCCGAGCGTAATGAGTATTTTCGAGTTGTCAGATCTCCGCTTTTGGCCTCTTGGAGGGAACGAGGTCTTTGAGAGAGTGAAGAAGACTTGTGAAATTGTTTGTCCTTAGTTCTTGGTTGTCTTTTTGGAGGAAAATGGATGGCTAGTTCGATTTTTTACATTTTTATAATTTTTATAATCTACACTAGAAAATGCGAGTGAGTGGGAGTGCGGGAGAGAGTGCGAGAGACAGATAGTGAGATAGAGGGAGCCAAAGAGGGAGAGAGAGACAGAGAGAGAAAGCGAGAAAGAGAGAGAGAGCGAGAGATGATGGATGAGAGAGAGAGCGAGAGAGAGAAAGAGAGGAACATCGGATTCTTTGCACCGTTCTGTCGAGGCCTAGTCGAGTTCATCTATTCTGGCACTTTCTAGCTCCTTAAGAAATTGTTTTCTCCGTCCAAGCACTATGTACTACCCACAAAAAGAAATATATGAGGATGATATGTCACAAAGTCGTTCTGAATGAGCCCTCGGCTCCCTGGGGACGCTTTGGTCATTTTTGCCCCATTTCCCCACATGGTCAATAAAGAAACAGCCCCGGGAATGGGTGGGCTTTTCCATTTTTGCGGCTCCGCAACTGTTTTGAGGACAATTTCGAGTCGAAGTCGTTTTGAACGGGTAATTTTCGGTTTCAGTTTTCCGTTTTTTCCGCAAGGCGCCGCTTTCCGTAATTACGGCCTCTTTCCGAAAACGTTGAAAACCAAAATTTCCAAAAAACTTATTCCCGGCAACTTCATTTTTCAGCATTTTCTAGGTTTAAGTTTAGTTTTTAGGATGCAAAACCGAATTTCCGTTTTCCCCCCGTTTTCCTTCCGGCCGTAATTACGGTAACTTTTGTAAATTGACCAAATTACAATTTTCTGTGGGTTGAAGCGTTCTACAAATTCATTTTAAATTTTTTATGAAGGATCTTATTTGTCTGCTTTTTCTTACTTCTTTTTCCGCTACTATACTCTTGCCGCCACCGAACCAACTAATTTTCCGATAAAAACATACCAATTCTCGAATATCAACGATATAACCAAGCCAATTTGCTGGCTGCACTTTCTTGGCCGGAGTCCAAGCATCTTTCCGGTTTTCCGCTTTTTTCGGCTTCTCCGCCCAAAATAGCCCCCGAGGGCATATTTGGCGCCCTGATGGGCCCGGCGAGTCGGGAGGGAAATTGGGCAAATTTGACCCGAGCATATGATCGGCTCAAAACATGTTTGGTTCGGGGGGGTGCAAATTAGGTTTGGGAATTGGATAATCGGTGGTAGACGAAATAGTATCGCAATATCGAACAATAAGAAGAATTTCGTTACTTTTACCTTAATCGCCATTTTCGCCTATGGCTCGCACCGAATTCCGCGCCCTGTGGAGTACGTAATTTGGTGTGGCTCGTAGCTGTAAGATCCAACCGTTTGGGAAGCCTATTTTTGCAATTGATCGTTGATAAAAATAGGATTCCATCTAGATGCCTTGTTCCTATGCCTTGCACCCTTTGTTATTGTGCCATTCGTCACAGAAATGTATTCAAATACCAAAAGGCGCTCGTCGGAATTCTCTTTTGACACCGAATTCTCATCCTCTTTCGTACTTAACTCAACATCTAAAATTACTTACCCTCAGACATGCCTGGAAAAGACCACTTTTTGAATACTTTTGGTGCAGTTTACCTGCGTAAATAAGCGCGTATGTATACCACCTACAGACAAGCCAATCCGTCCTATTGTTACGTCCGCCCATCTAACCACGGATTCCGGATTATCTTGTAGTTTTTGGTGATTCGCTCGACTGGTCTCGGATGTCATTTGTAGGTTTTCGTAACGTCGTTTTTCAAAAATCTAATCAAGTTTGGGGGTTTGGAAGAAAATGGCAGAAATTTTAGGCTTCCGGAAGTGAAACCCCCTTGATTTTTGCGCTCAGGACTTCCCAAAGATTTTTTGATCCGGCGGGCTTTCTTTAATTTTTGATGTGGGGGGGTGGGGGGGTTCCGTGGGCCGAGGGCGTTCTTTTATCTCGCCTGGAGATGGATTCCCGCCTGGCACGTAGTTCCATCATCTTCCAATTTTTTACTGGACTTGGCAAGTATGCTAAAAAATTTCAGTTTATCACCCCAAATCTTCTGTTTATTTTGTTTTAAACAATTTTGAGTATAGAATTCTGAGTGGTTCTTCCAAAAGACTGTGGTCTAGCACACGAAGTCCTTGCTTGCGGTAACCGATCTTTCTATCCCCAAAAAAAACAGCAAACGGAAGTCTGTGCAAACTGCTCAATCAAGGAATCAATCAAGTAATCAATGGAAATCAAGTAAAGGAATTTGGCCGGGTTCACTGAAATTCAAGGTCGTTGCTTCGCATCCTTTCAACCGAAAACCCCTAAATTGTTAACGGGACCTTTGCACGCCGCTAGTTTAAACATCTAAAAAATCACCTGGCTCCTGGATTCGTGACACCATTTAAAAATTTTTTTAGGATTCTTGAACAAGTGCAATCGGCCCCCTACCGGCTAAACTCTAGTTTAACCGGCCCGACACAGCAAAATTCCGACTTTGCATTCTCAAATTTTCTGTTTGTGGCCATTTTGTTTTAGGGTTTAAGGTATACTTCGCCGCCCACCCGGGGTGGGTCCCCCCTGGGGGGGACGGAGGGGGGACTGCGAGGGGGGACAGAGGGGATCCCCAGGGGGATTCTTCCCCCCTCCCCTCCCCCCCCCCCCCCCCTCCCCCGGCCACTATAAACAATCTTTTTTACTAAAGATCTAATCTTGCTATAGGTAGATGAAGTGTTTCTCATCTGTTTTCGACAATCCTACTATATATAAAAAAATAGTGTCTGTGTGTGTGTGTGTGTGTGTGTGTGTGTGTATACTTGCATGCACTTCCGTTTGGATGTTCCGCACCTACAGCCTCAGAGAAGCATTTTTTCGCAACGGAAGAAACGTCAAAGGGTAAAGAAGGGGCCGGAATCGACTGCACACACATAATAGTATTGAAAAATTCCTATTTTCGATATTAAAATTAGGTTTTTGTAAAATTTTCGGCCAACCTCTTTGTTAGGAATCAATTAGCATACGCCGGAAGTGGAAATGGCTTATAAAAAGGAAGAGAGCGCGCGGTTTTCATTTTTTGGTGAGCAGTTTTCGGCGAGAATTATGTAAAGTCAATAAATTCATCGATCCTAGACGGGGCCAGGGTTGAAAAGCCGCGAAGCGGTTTTTCAACCCTGGTTTATAAATATAAATATTGCAATTTTGCGTTATGAAAAGTCCAAAATATCGGTTATTGGATCGATCAAAATCGTGGATTTTCGATGAGAATCCACTAAAAACGTTTTCAAAGTTGTTAATGGTTTTTCCACGTGAACCATTGTCAAATTAAAGTCAGTTATAAAATGGTGAACAAAATTTAAGTTCAAAAAGTCTCAGGGGGACTTTTATAGATGCCTACCCTAGGGCGTCCGGTCACTACCCCGAAAGTCACTACCCCGAAAGTCACTACCCCGAAAGTCACTACCCCGAAAGTCACCTTCGAAAGTCACTCCCCGAAATCACTACCCCGAAAGTCACTCCCGAAGGTCACTCCCGAAAAGTCACTACCCCGAAATCGTTTACCCCGAAAAAAGATAGTATTGTTTTTCGCCGAAAAATCCAGTTTTCATTCGGATTTCCTATAAAAAACATGCAAATTATTTCGGGGTAGTGACTTTTCGGGGTAGTGACTTTTCGGGGTAGTGACTTTTCGGGGTAGTGACTTTTCGGGGTAGTGACTTTTCGGAGTGACTTTTCGGGGTAGTGACTTTTCGGGGTAGTGACTTTACCCCCTACCCTAGGGGGGTGGGTCCCCCTGGGGATCCCCCTCTGTCCCCCTCCCAGTCCCCCTCCGTCCCCCCCAGGGGGGACCCACCCCGGGTGGGCGGCGAAGTATAGTTTAAGGCAACTTATGCTAAAGCTAAACGAATGACAAGAATTTTGATATACTTTACCGTCCCGTAACGCAAAGCGGCGCGGAAATAAAACTAGAACCGAACTAAACGAAGGCCCGATGGCCGCTAGGTTCGATGCTTTGCAAAAAGTGCTATATAACCTCCAAACTCTCCAAAAAGTTGTTGAAGCTTAAAGTCTTCAAAAAAACCGTGATTCGAGACGAAACCACCGTTCACCTCCGAGATGAGCAATAATTATAAATTCACCTCAAAAAGTGGAGCACGTGTTGGTGGGGTAACTTTTTTGTTGTCTGCCATTGGGTCCTTTTGGGCCTTTAGTGGCACGGAACTTGTGGGTGTGTGTGTGTTGGCCTCAAGGGCCGTGTTTTTCGTTAGGGGCAGCAGGGGAGGCATCACCTCCATCACTTGGCACACTTTTTCTGGCAAAAACCCATCGGTCACTTGACAAACCGGGGTCCATATTTCATGGGTTGTTTCGGTGTTGTTGGTTCCTGGTTTCAGGAATTTATCCTAATTACGTGGTACGCGTCTTCTTCATTAGATATGTTAGGTTCCTCTCCATCACACTCGCGCCCCCTAACTGGCTATCACTCTCTCTCTCACTCTCTAACCGTTTGTCTATACAGCCGATCCTCCTGTTAAATCCCGAATCCGTTTGCTTTTTGAGACAGGTAGCCTTTGAGGTAATCGACCGGTTTAGTCGCCTTTCAGGTGGTAATTTTGAACTTTCGACGAACTACGCGCGATTGCAAAAGAAAACTGAAAATTATAGATGTAATCGCGGACCGATGCTACCTTTTTCAAAAATACCAATTTTGGATTTGCGCAATCCGAATTGTCCCAGACTACACCATTACTTTGGCTTCCAAGGTAAAGTGCCAGCCATTATGGTCTTCCCTGTTTTTCTGTAGATATAGCTTTCTCTCTCACGCTCTCTCTTTCCCTCTTTCTCTCTTTCCCCAAATAGTCGAGTTTCGTCTACGAATCCGGGTCTCAATTCAATTTCCCAGGGAAGCCTTTCAACACACCCTAAGGTTTTTCTACGGGGCAGGCACGAGAAGGAACAAAAAACTTCCTTTGGCTTTTTCGAACTCATCAAACTCAAGTCTGGTTGGGCTGCCGATGGTTACTTGGGTCACTCAGGCTCTGATTTGGCTAATTTCTTCCGGAATGGGTGGGGAATCGATGTACAATGTACACGGTTTGCAGTTTTGCATTCTTTTTCCTTCCATATTCTTTTATTTTGATCCTTTTCGCTTTTGATGAGTTGTCTATTTTTCTACTTTTTCAGAAATGAGCCCAAATTCGTCGTCTTTAAATGGTTTATCCTTCACCCCACAACGCAACATTTTTACGGAAGATCAGGAGTTTGCGGCTTCCTTGTACAAAGTGACGGTGCCGATTCAGAATGTATTGTTATTGGTGAGTTTTCATGATAGAGTTTTGAGGACAAATTGGATTTTGCATTCCTGAAATATGGATATTTTTAGATCTCAGTAGTGGGAAACGGGTTGTTGGTGGCTGCGGCTCGTAACCTGCCAAGTCCGGTGTCTCCCTACCTCAAATTATGCGTGTCTCTTGCGGCAGCTGATCTCTGTACATCGATTAATATTTGTTTGAGTGAGTTTTGATCTAGTTTAACTGAGGTTGAAACCGAGGCGTTTTGCGGCTGAATTCAAGCTATGGAAAACCAAACATCAATAATTTCCTGGCCGAGCAAACTCGATATTTTTAGAGGGTATGACGAGTTACGTGATAATCTACCTCGGACTCCACAAAACCACCAACCTATGCACATTGGCTTTGTTTGAGGCGTTAAAGGTATAATTTTGGTCTTAACTCACCGCTTTTTACCGTCATTTGGAGCGCTCCGTGCCATTCGTTAACATGGAAATTTGCAATTTTCAGATTTCCTCGATGCTCTGCTCGAATTGGCATTTATTTATTCTAACGTTAAATCATTGGTGTGGCACCATGTGGCCGTTGAGGCATAAGGTATCATTTTGTGTCCTTCGGTCATAAATTCTTCTGTCCACATTTATCACTCTTCTCGTTTTATTTTATTTTTAAATTTTCTGGGCTCAAAAAAGTTGGCTTTCAGATATGGGTAACAAATGGGCGGATGCGATACGTATTGGTGGGATTATGGGTGCTGCCACATGCTTACGTTTTTGCTTGGTAAGCTAATAAAACCTCGACGATTCAAAAAAAAACAGCTAACAAGCATCGTAAAACCTAAAAAAACGTGTTTGCCAGGTATTAGTGAAACAAACAAAACGTTTTTACAGGTTTTGGGCACTGCCCGATGGTGGTTTCCGGGACCCGACCTGCTCAATGAAGTTCTACTTTTCATTCCCGTTCCGCGCTACGACATTTCCACTATTTTTCCTGCCGATTTTGGCTACTGTGGTGAGTTTTTGCAAAATAGCTGTTCACGATTTTTACCTAAAAATATTGCTCGTTAGCAATCAAATTGCCAAAAAAAAACGAGCACGGGGACAAAGTAGCTGGATCGTACCATTTCTACCTGCTTATCGTACTTTTTCATTTTAAGCACCACCCCAAATGAAATCAGCTCTTTGACCTACTTGCTAACTAAATAACAAATTCTATAGCACATTCAATAATTTGAAATTTGCTGGGCATTCCGACTAGCCTTATTTAGCCTGCCTTGGACGAGGGTCGAAAACTGCCGTACTAGATTCGTTTTGACTGGTTTAAATTATTTTAGCAAATATTCATCTGTTCTTCCTCCTTTTCTTTCTACCATTATCGTATTATTACGCTTTTCTTTTGATTAGAAAATAAGGTTGCTTCCCGTCCCACCCCCTTTCCCACTCGCCCCGCACCTGGTCCTCTCCGTTTCCTTATCCCCCCACCCTCTACCCACTCTTCACCATCAGCCTGTGATGGTGCCTGGCTGGCTATGACGATAACCCATCCAATCGTTCACATCGCTACTGAACTGACCATGTTGCCTGAACGTCCTTCCTTAGATGTCCGAGCCATCGCCAGGCACACAATAAGAAATTTTGCCAATCCTACTATATATAAAAAAATAGTGTTTGTGTGTGTGTGTGTGATACTTTGCATGCAACTTCCGTCACCATGTCCGGAGGATATCTCGATAGGGGATGAATTTTATGGCACGTATGATACGTCTTTAGGTGCGTAATGGCTCTGGGATGACTGCACGCTTATCAGCTTTTACAAAATTAATTGTTTTAAATATTAAATTTCAGTTTTTGTAAAAATTTCGGACACCCTCTTTGTTAGGAAACAATTAGCATGCACCGGAAGTGGCGGTAGCCTATTTAATCAGGTAGAGAGTGTCATTTTTCATTTTTTTCTCATCTGGATTCGAGGGACTTATGCAGAAAGAAGAATATTATGGGGGAGAGACAGGGCCAGGGTTGAAAAGTCGCGAAGCGGCTTTTCAACCCTGGTTGTGGCTAATTTTCGAAAAGCCCAAGTGAGGGCTCATAAAACAAAAATAGAGAAGGATCTGTCTTTTTCACTTTTTTGTTTTATAATGAACACAATTGGAGTAATGGTCAAGTGAGGGTTATAAAACTAAACTAAATACATTTAAATTACGAAACAGCTGTTCCCTTGGTTCATGGTGTATATAAAGTATTTCAGGCAATGTACTTCAAAATCGTTCGTTGCCTAAGCGAGGCCCAGCTGAAGATGGTGAAGTCAAGTCCTAGCTGGTAAGTCTTCGCGGAAAATGAAATATAACATTTTTTTTCTTCAGCGCTGATCCTCTAACGAGGAGAAGTAGCGCAGAGGGTAATGTGAAGCGGAAAATGAGACTACTGGTGACAAGTCTGATCATCGTCTCGTCATACTGCTTCTCCTGGGGGCCGCATATGATATTTTTCGTAATGGTGAGTGGTGATACCGCATCAAATTCGGCCGATTAATCTTTTTTTCTCGTCTGCCTTTGGTAGTAATTTTTGCTAGACTTCCTCCTTAGAATTTTTTTGAACCAGAAAATCCTCATTGTTTTTTGAGGTCTGCTACCAAGACTGTCCAATCGTTGCCTACCGGGATATCCGGTTACGAACTGCGGTTGGCATCTCACTTATCGTCAACACTCTGGTCATCATAAAAATGGCGGCAAATTTGTTCATCTACACGCTCCGGATGGAGAAGTTCCGGATATGCATTGCGAGCGATTGCAAGAGTATAAAGGTAAGCTGTTCTATCGACTCCAACTTTTTCGAAATCGACTTTGTGTTATTTTTAGTTATTTTTAAGCGTATCCACCTAGCTAAGTTCAATCTTTTAAAGCGTAATTAATTATTCACTTTAGAGAATATTCCTCAAGATCTGCCGAAGCAGCATCCCACATTCTCCGCTTTGTCCACGAAGTACAAATATCACGGGAAGCTCGGTGGCTGCTGAAACGAAAGACCACACGAGCACACATTTTTGATCTATCAATATCATTACGGATAAATATTTTTATTTTTAACGTATTCTTTGATTTATCCGCGACCAATTCAAATCAGTGCAAGTAAGATCACCTAAACACACATAATCTGATGACCTTGATGAGATAAAATCAGCCCTTGCCGCAGGGGATGGCAGGCCATGACGCGTTGACCATTCTGCCCAATAACAAGCACACGATGCGCCGTTTTCTAATAACATTTGTATTCCTATTTGGGGTAGTCCATGCTATTCCACTTCTGGAATCTTCTGGAAATTTGCCGGAAGTCACCACCGATGTTCAAAAGCCAGGCCATGATTCTGCGGTCAGCCAAGGTTACCAGCCCTTTGGGTTTCGTAAGTTTTGTCATCCCACTACTCCCAGCGATTTCCAACTACAAAAAAAAAGGAATCAGAAGAGTACCGTTAAAATGTTATATCAAGATCTCATTTACGATGTCTCGGGAATTATAAAATTTTTAGGGCTTACCCCAACGCGACCGCAATACATCCGACCTTGCTGGATGAACTTGTGGGGACAATTCAGGTAAGGAATTTTTACTCCGGATCATGTTTATCGAAATTCAGAAAACCTGATAATAATGGCTTCTCCCTCCGTGATTGGCAGCCAGGAATGTGCACTCAGTTGATCATAGAGGCTGAATGGCTACAGAATGAGGTAGCGGGAAGGTAGGTTACCTTGATTTGTATTTAGGCGTCGCAGATTCTGTTTTCATAAATTTATTTAAAGAGTCTTTTCAGGCCGACCAGCCATGCAAACGCTGCCTCTGTAAGTAGCGAATATTGCTCCAAAATCAAGGACTTGGCTGCGAAAATGGGTATGAGGCTATAGACGCTTTCTAGGTAAAATTTAGGCGGCTCAAAGATCCAAGAATGGGCGACAGAAAATTGCGAATTGTTGAGAGTAGTCGCCGGGATTGATGATTGCACCGAGTTTATCGACATGGTCAACTTATGGTAATTTTCGAAACACGCGCTCTTATTAAAGGCTCTTAGCACCTCCAATTCGACTGTATTCCACGAGGAAGACTCTTGGATTGGTGCCAACTTTGTGCAAAAGATGATATCCCTGAAGAAAATAGATCCGGATCTAATGGTGTTTCTCTCAATTTCTGGACGGACTTTTGGAACAGCGACTTTTGAGGTATGAATTTTTATAAAACTTTTTCGGCTGCATGAATGTGCTGATTCATCTCCTTTAGGAGCTCAAAATCAACACTCGCCGTATTGAATTCACCTACGCTTGCCTCAGCTTCCTAAAAACGGCTAACCTTGACGGAGTCGCTTTGGATTGGTCGGATTCGGCTGGAGATACGAAGAATTACGCTAGTTATCTTCAGGTGGATACCATAAGCGTTCATTTTGCACCAACAATGAGAATACTAGCACGAAATAATAACTAATCACGCTATTTTTTTTAGGAATTCCAAACAGTCCTCAACGAAGCAAATTCTATAAAAATTGGATCACCGTATCAAGTGGTAGCAATTTTGCCTGGTGACAAGCAATTGCTGTTTGAAAATTATGATTTGAGACGAATATCAAGGTATCAAAATCGTTACAAAATAGAAATTAGGAATTTAGTGTCGATTTGGTGGTCCTGATGCCGTTCAATATCACCAGCATGTTGACGGATTCTGTCCAAATTTGGCATCAAGTAAGAAAGTATCAAATAAGAAATTCATTATTTTATTTTGTTAGAAAGAAGCTGCGCAATACATTGTCGAGCAAGGTATACCGAAAGGAAAGATTGTATTTGGTGTAGCAACTTTTGGCATTGGGTGGAAGATTACGGTAAGTAAAGACGAGACAAATAATTGTAATAACGTCATAGGATTGTGGTGACATTGACGGTATCATTGCGGAAGATGTATCTTCGACAATTCCTGCGTTTCAAGAAGTACGTTTTTGGGTCCTTGATGCCATTAAAAGACCAAAAACCGACTAGATTTTACAAATTCCGGGATTACTAGCCGAAAATCAGTTAAAGAACCAATCAGTCGTAATTTTTAGATTTGCCAAATCCGCGAGAAAAACAACGAGACGAATTGGAGCCGAGATTTCAGCTCAGAGTTCTCTACGCCGTTTTTTACCGAAAACAGGCTGAGGCAATTTTTTACGGACGAGGCCGTGATCGTACAAATGGTAGGCACTGGCTCAATTCCTTTTATATCAAAAAACTGGACCCGGCTCAGATTTTCCAAGACGGTAACACTTTTTCCAGTGACCCAGATTCCACCGTTTTCTATTTGCTACGATCTCCAAAAGATAAAACAAAAATTTTCGCTTTTTCATTCCTGCTAAATTTCAGATCTCCTACATCAAACAAGAAGGTTATGGAGGCCTGATGATGCTGCAGCCACAGCTTGATGACGTCGCGGGGAAATGTGCTGGGCATGGGGGACAGCCATTCCCATTGATCAGCATTGTGGCCTGGGAGTTGGGAGGCGTCAAGCTCGCGAAGGTTTGTCGTCAGGCTGTCAATGCGTCGATGTGTCGATGCACTAATAGACGGATAGGGGCCAGAGACTGGCAAGCACGCATTATCGATTTTTAGCAGAAGCTACTTAGCCAAATATGCCATTATTAAAAAATTGCAGCTTTAAAAAGTTCCCTAAAGTTTCGAACCTGAAAAATACAAGTTATTTTAAAGCTTTCGAATTTTTAAGGCGTTTTCGACCCTAATTATGCGTCCAAAAATGGATTGGTTTAAATTTATTTTGATAAAATCAGGAAATGTTTAAAGTTAAAGTAAGTTTATCCGGTTACGTCTGACTTTTACTGATGTAACAGGCTACACTCTTTATTACAGTCACACAACACAAATCGACAAATGGGGGGTTCAAATGATTTTATTTAGGGAGAAGAAGCGGGAGGGATGGCCCCGGAATAGCGTGTTTAGCCGATCAGACGGAGAGCCTTCGTTTCGACTACGTTGTCGCCGTCATCGTCTCCAGAATCCATCCCCGAATCCGTGCCCGAACCCTCAACCTAAACCGTTTTCACGTCAAATATAAAATGCTTACTTCGTCACTATTCGATTTCTTGTGCTTCTTGTGGCTTTTGTGGCTCTTGTCGTCCCGTCGTCGGTCGCTAAAAATAAATTATTTAATAACGTAATCGTTTCAAACAAGCTTTCAAGGTACGGAGAAGGCTTTGTTACGCCTTTGTTGGCTATGGACCAGCTATGGATTTTAGCAGTGCCGCCACACGCAACGCGTAAATGCTACGACCACTACGTCCTGTCCGATCCCACCGAAACGCGCTATACGCAACGCAGCTACTGCCACGCGCGACGCACCAGCTATAATACGCAAAGCTCCTATACGCAACACGCCTACTGCTATGCGCAAAATATGCACCGCCACACCTTACGCGAACGGCGCTTATCCGCTTTGCTAACCCGCGGCCCTTCGCGTCACGAATTTTGCTTGCAACAAACTCAGAAAGATTCGTGACCGTAAAATCTATAGCCCTGCATTCCCGCCTCTTGAATCCGCCAAATTTCCAACCTTCTCTTGGTGGCCGGGAAGAACTTGAAAATCGAGTCGGTCAACTGTCCTGGCCGCTTGTCGAGAACATCCTCGACCTCGACACGATTTCGATGTCGGCCGTCGAAGAACGGGTTGGATTTGATCTCCTTGGGGATTCCTGAATCGATTAGGCA
Source organism: Mesorhabditis spiculigera (assembly GCA_958295435.1). NCBI lineage: Eukaryota > Metazoa > Nematoda > Chromadorea > Rhabditida > Rhabditidae > Mesorhabditis > Mesorhabditis spiculigera. Next base: position 67,428 of record CATQJA010001213.1, on the reverse strand, counting down.
AATTAAAGTACGTCCCTATGCTACTTACGGCCCTCAAAAGCGTCCTCGGTATAGGTTGGTACTCGGATCTCGCGGTGCTCATGTCTTCTGTGATGGTGGTGTTGACGGCGATGGTGGCGAGTCTGAAAAAAACACTTATTTTTTAATATTTCAACAATAAGTTTCCTCAAAATATGTACCTTGACGAAGAAAGGTCCAAACATCACTGATTCGCCCACTGGATGGCGATTGGTTCTGAAGTTGTCGAGGACGATCTGAAAAATAGCTTTAAGTACGTTTACCTATACGAACAAGCCAGAGAGAGAGAGAGCAAGAGTGAGAAATAGAGAGAGAGAGAGCGAGAGAAAGAGAAAGTGGAGAATAAGAGAGAGCGAGAGGGAGAGAGAGGGAACGAGCTAGAGAGCGAGATAGAGAGAGAACCAGACTCACATCGTCCTCCTCACGGCTCTCGAACGGTCCGCTCTGGTCAAAGCCGGGGTACGGGAAATGGGGGTGTCCCTGGTGGTGATGACGGTGATGGTGATGAGGTCGGTCGTACCGAATTCGGTGAGGGTTGAAGATGTACCTAGATGTTTTAAGTTTTCATATCACCAGTGAAAGTCTGAATCTGGTCTTCAGATCTCAAAAGCAGGGAAAGCGGAAGCACTTTGAAAGACCTACTCGATGACCTCATCTCTCGGCGGGGGTCTGAATTTCGGGAACCTGGCGGCGTTATTGACGTAGAACGGGGCAGGCAAATCCTTGTTGACGCAGGTAGCGACATTTTCGAAGAGCTGGCAAGAGAGAGAAACCTGGTCGAAGGCTTGGCCCTAAAAATGGGCCGTTGATACGCTCCAAAACTATTTACGAACCTGTGGACACGTCAACTGGGCGAAGTCGACACCGTTGGTGCATTGCCAGTAGGTGTCCATGCAGTCGCCGCGGGTGTACAGTTTGCCGGCCTGGCAGCGACCACGACGTCCGACCGCTGGTGCGACCGGGGCTTGAGGGAAAACGACGGGTGGTGCTGAAGCTAGATGTGAAGCGAGAGAGAGAGAGAGAGAGAGAGATAGAGAGTGAGAGAGAGCGAGTAAGAGATGGTAGAAGCGAGAAAACGACGAATGAGTACGAGCTGAAGGAAACGCGAGAAAGCCACACGGGTACACAACTTACCAAACGACGGCTGCGGGAAGTTCAGAGGAATCAGTGGGAGTTGCGCTATAAAATGGAATTTTTACGACTTCAGTATTTTTCGAGAATCAACTTCAAAATCGAAAACTTACGAGCTTGAGCAACCGGAGCCGGGACTTGCCAATTTTGAACCGGGGTCGGGGCGGGCCACCGTTGTACGGGAACTGAAGCTTGTATTAACGGAGCTGACGAGCAAAATTGTTACCATCCTGGACTGGAAGTGGGGCGGGAACGGTCCACTGGTTCTGCTGTTGCTGCTGCTGAGGAGCGGCCTGGCTAATCGGAGCAGGGATTTCCCAATTTTGGGTGGGCTGGGCGATAGGGGCTGAAATTTCATAAGCAATGAAAGGGTTTCAGAAAAATAGTAGTTCTATCAGAAATACGTATTGAAATGTAGATCTGCTGAATCTGCTAGATCTTCGTCATACCAAAACCTTAAAGCTACGAAACCATACCGTTCTGAACCGGAAGCGGGGCCGGAACCTGCCATTGCTGCTGATCAGCTGCCGGAGCTGGTTGAACAGGGGCGGGGTTGGTCCAGGGTTGCTGCTGTTGTTGTTGCTGGTCAGCTACTGGGGCGATCGGAGCAGGGACTTCCCAGTTTTGAGGGGCAGCCGGGGCGATGGGAGCTAAAAATGTCGTGATTTCGCCCTATCCCTCTGTATCGCTTTCTCTCGCTCACTCTCTCTCCTCTCCCCCTCTCTCTATCTCGCTCTCTAACACTCACCGCTCTGTTCCGGAAGTGGAGCCGGAGCCTGCCATTGTTGCTGATCAGCTGGCGGGGCCGGAGCGGCAGCTGGCTGCTGCTGCTGCTGCCAGTTTTGGGCGGGGAGACTCGTCCAAGTTGGCGGGACTTGCGGAGCCACAGGAGCTGAAATGCATGATAAAGTTTTCTAGTAGGCACGACAAACCATCCTGGGCCTGGATCGGGGTGGGAACGGTCCAGATTTCCTGTTGTTGCGGCTGAGGCTGCTGTTGCTGTTGTGGCTGCTGCGGACCGGCATTTAGATCGATTTGTTGCCATAGGACTGAATATCGTTAAATAGAGAAAACTCATGATGTTCTCACATTCCGGTGCAGCGACCATCGGCGGGGCCTGGAGCGGTTGGATGGAGATGGACGGCTGGGGTTCTGCAAAAATATAGATTTTACAGTTGGTAAGCAAAATTTTTAAGTTTTTACTACTTCTTTTACTACATGATTTTAGTGTTGCAAGTAACTGGTCGTTTTCACTAATTGCGCAAGAGAAGCGGAAGTTGCGTGCCGTAAAAGCTAAATTTTATTACGATTTTATAATGACGCGTACGCGTTGACAACTTTCGCGTAACCAGTAAGTAGACCTACGTCTCACAAACGGTCCTCCGGGTTGGAAATTCTCCTGAATCGGCTGCTCGGCTTGAAGCCGCATCGCGTCCATTCTGTGAAGTGGTTGAGCTGGTTCATCTTAAAAACACCCGTATGCCTTTTTTTCATTATTTCAACGCTTCTTCTTACTATTTGAGTCTTAATTTGAGTCTTCATAATTTTTTTTTAATGAAGAAGTATTAATAAAACCGTATTACTTCCCGAAAAAATGCGAAAACGTCGGAGCTTACTTACCAGCCCTCGGCTGCCCATTGCACGACACAACGTTCTCGATGTAGTCGCAGGCTAAAAAATTACAGGGTATTTTTCTAGACAGCGAGACCTACCGATGGTCGCCTCATTGTAGTAAAGCCCAGCCGGGCACTCGGCCGCATACGAATTCCCATTTGAGCACATGAAATATTGGTGGCTGCAGCCGAGGGAGTACGAGCCATCGGGAAGGCTAGCGCAGCCTGAAATTCACAGATTTTTCGATCAGATTCGACTGCACATTAATAGACAAAATTCGGTTTCCCAACCCTTTAAAATAGTCTAATTCTCACCATTTTCTGGAAGGCCTACATTGTCGGCCCCTATCACGGCCGCGGCCGCTAAAAGGGAGCCCAAGATTTGCCAGGAGCCCATATGATGGTCTAAACTTATGATTAAGGTCAATGAGCTCAAATTTCAGGAAGTTAAGCTCGTAAATGGCAGCTTAACGGAATTTCAAATCGAGAAAAGCTTCGAAGAGCCTTTCACGGTCAAAACGGCTTGGAAGATGTCGCGAAAACGGATAGGAAAAAATACGGAGACAAGAACTTTTGGTTTAGACGGCTTTATAAATTTGAAAAAGCTTTAAAGAATCCTTTAAAGTATGAGTATATCAGAAAGCTGCTATATCAGCGGTTTGAGCCGGATTACGGTAACCCAGCAAACTTTGAGCCACCCGGGAGAAGGAGAATAAATGGGCCTCCTTTCCCTCGATCTCCCCCGGGGGAATCAATCGCCTCTTGATAATGTGGCTACAACAACATAGCTGAAAGCCCTCTCAACCCACCCCCGGATGTCCATTTTTCACCACCTTTTTCTGGGCTCGCAAAGCATTTCGTCGGTGGATGAATCGTTGCCGGTTCCGGTGGGATTGGAAAGGGGGGGGGGGGAGCGTTGAAAATGAATTTTTTTTCGTTGTATGAGTCGAATTTAGAAACCTGGATCTGAAGAATCAACGTCAAGAAATTATATTTAATGTTACCCTATTTTAATGGTAATGACAAGGGTTTGTTGCCGAATGAAAAAAATGGAGTTTAGCTAGCTTTCAGAATCAAATAGCTATGATATATCAAAAATACCTTGCAATTTTGAGGCGTCCGACGATGGCTATGGATATATTATGGATAAAGAATTTAGCAGACAAGGAGATGGTCTCAGCTAAGGATCAACAATATGGAAAATGTATGCAAAAACTTAAAATGCTTATAATTCGGCCTGGTTATTATATCAGCAGCTGAAGTTCGATCAATCGATTTGTCTCGTCGAGCTCTATAAGTGTGGAACTTTGAAATCGAAATTCGATGTCGAGCTGAGTCCACCTCATTGTGAGCTTAAATTTTTAAGCTTAATAATTTTCAAATAGCATTTTCTTGCATACTTTTACCGCATTTTTGTAAACCAAGGTGTATTAAAAAGGTTTCAGGCTTTAAATGTAATTTAAAATTTTTTTTGAATTTAGACCGACCGGAATCTGTCGTTACACAACATTAATATTAGCGAAATTGACTAAGTTTGATAATGTTCTCATTTGTTAAATCGGCATTTTATGCCTATTCTCGATTTTGGTTCGATTTCATGCCCATCAATCAGTTTCGAATTTCCGCCGCCTCGCTGCCGGCCTGGGAATGTTGAAATACGCGACAGCCAATTTCCACCCCGGGCAAGACGTTCCCGCCACTCAACAATGCCTCCGCAATTTTTATTTTGAAACCAGGGTTGAAGAGCCGCTTCGCGACTTTTCAACCCTGGCCCCGTCTGATCGCATGATATACTTTGCATAATTCCTGGATTTCCGTTGACAAAAATGAAAACCGCGCTCGCTAGCCCATTATATAGGCTGCCGGAACTTCCGGCGCATGCTAATTTTTTCCTAACAAAGAGAATCGCCGATTTTCCTACAAAAACTTAAGTTTAATGTCGAAAATAGGCAATTTTGATAAATCTGAAATGCGTGCAGTCATCTCAGGGCCATTACGCACCTAATGACGTATCGCACGTGGCCTGATACCCTTCCACTCTTGAGATATCCTCCGGACAGACAGACGGAAGTGGATGCAAAGTGGCACACACAGACACTATTTTTTTATATATAGTAGGATTTTTTGCTGGAGGCGCGGGACGGTTTCCGGTCGTGGGCGTCTTGCAAATTTAACAGTGGTTTGCGCTAATGGTTCACAGTTTCATTAATTTATCGAAAAATTTGACGTTCTTCGACTATTTTTTTGCTTTCGCGCTTCCTGATGTTCTGTTATTGCATAGCAGCAAAATTGCCATTTGCGGAGCCTAGCAACGGAAGATGCGCTTGGTAGTCGCATTTCGAAGTATTTTTGCAATGTCCAGGAAAGGAAATCTTTTGCTTTAGGTGTCTTTTTTAAAGGAAGAACTTAGGAAGTTCTAGAGCTCTTGTAATGTCATTTATGTTGCATGGGGGCTGTGGTAATTACAAGTTCTCCAAAACACATGTAAAAATTTATTTAATGACCTAAAAACCGCAAAAATACACGGTATTTGCTCTACACGGGAAAATAGTCTTTTTAGCGGGTGTCAGGTATATTTCGTAATGCCCTGTCAGTGCTTCATACATTATTTTCGTAACTCTTGGGCCGAGTTTGAAAATTAAAAAAAGGTAAGATGATGGAAATCGCATGAATTTTCAATCTGGTTCAGGTATTCAGATGGTAATGGCTTGAGAATTATCGATTCCACGTATTTTCGCAGCCAAATGCGGACAGAGCACGTGCGATGCGGTAACGTTGCGTTTGACCAGACTTCTTAGCCCCTTGAATTTAGGCTTATAATTTGGCGATACACGTCGCGGTGCCAAGGCGTTTAAAGTTCGACGCTCAATATGAACTCGACAACCTAAGTTTTCCGAACCCTGACGGCGTACGTATTTTGATGTTACACGTAGCGCTCCAGCTCCTTAAATTCCCGGTCTCGGTGGCCGATCACCTGTTCGAAAATCATCTGTTCGAAAACCATCTGTTCGAAAATCATCCGTTCGAAAATCATCTGTTCGAAAATCACCTGTTTGAAAATCATCTGTTCGAAAAGTCATCTGTTCGAAAAGTCATCTGTTCGAAAATCATCGGTTCGAAAAATCACCTATTCGAAAAAGGTCCCAAATGGGGAAAAATTCTATGGGAAGCTATTGCTATTAAAATGCTGTGTTTCGCATGTTTCGTGGGATAGTTGAGGAAAATCTGAAATTGCGCGGCTATATAGAATCCTCCGCCAAGCCAAAGAAGCGCCCGAGAGTGACCATCGACGAGCAGCAGCAGCTCTGCGAAAACTACAGCAAAGAATATATGGCCGAGTACCTCGACAACATCGCCAAAACTTTAACCTGAATCGTCATGAATATGTCTTTTAAAGTCTTTTTGTTTTTTTCAGTTTTTTTTGTCATGAAAAGACTTTTCAAAAAAACGTGAATTTTGGAAAAGTTGTTGCTTGGAAAACGGTGATTTTTCGAACAGATGATTTTCGAACCGATAATTTTCGAACAAATGACTTTTCGAACAGATGAATTTTCGAACAGATGTCTTTTCGAACAGATGATTTTTGAACAGATGATTTTTCGAACGGATGATTTTCGAACAGGTGACTTTCGAACATATGATTTTCGAACAGGTGATAGGGAATCCCCGGTCTCTATACCCTAATTAGCCGTCTCAATTTCGGGTCAAAGTCTCCTCCCCGGAACACCGAATCCATATGCAAATTTCCCTCCGCCCGATCTCAAATTTCATCGGCTTCCGGGGAGGGGCGGTGGTGGTGGGAGAGACCAAAGGCAAACACACAAACATGAGGAGGGCCAACTGTTGCCAGTCCACGTCCATCCTATAGACATGGTATACCGGAGCAGGGATGGTGGTGGGGTGTCCTGTGTCTCGTGTGACCCCAAGAAGCCGACCTTTTTGTGCGTGGGGTCGCCGGGGGTTGTAAGCCTATTCCGGGCGCCGACGCGGGCCCTGTCTGTGTCATTTGTTGTCGCTAGTGGTGTCTACGATTTTGGTTGTACGTTTTGACGTGGATTTAGGTGACGAAAAAAACATTATCTTTACAACCTTTTTGTTGTCGAAAAGCAGGATGTGTTAATAGGTCACAATTCAGAAAAATTCAGACCTAAGTTATGAAATTAATTTGCAGCTAAATCGTTTACATCTTACATATTCGTGAAGCTTCATCTTAACATTTTTCAAAGAAAACATGATTTCTTAGATTTTACCTTAAACGATTACGCCACTATACGGTGATCATTAATCTCGCTAACTTTCCAATTGTTTCGTCGTCATTTCTAACGCCTTCAGGCTGTTTTGTGGGCTATGTGGCAGGAGAAGCCGAGTTTGTTATTTTTTACAGCTAAATCAAAAATAATAAATCAAAATTTCGCAAATTTTTGTAAAGTTAAATTAGCTTTTTGGAGAATGCTTCTAACCACACGGCAATTTTGACAGTATTTTTTAATTTGACTTGGTGCTTTCAGTCTTTCTAGCAGCGAAATGGGATTTTTAGGCATTGGAATTTGCACTTATTTCCCGGACACGTCCACTACGTGTTTTTTGCTGCGACCCGTACTGTACGTTCTAAAACACAATCTCTCGTTTTTTTATCATTTTGACATTCCATTTGGTCGTTTACATATCATTTAGGTTACATTGGAGTTTTCAAAGTTTACCGGAATTTGGGCCTTTGTCTTATAAGTTTTTAACGTGTAACTTCAATCGTGCCGTCGCCTTAAATGCGATAATTTTTCGACGTTTACTGGAATTTCCGTTAGTTTCCCCAAGCCGGTTACCACGACATGTCATTTGTTGTGACCAGTACTGTCCTTACTGTCTGCACTGTCTGTCCCTCTGTCACTCGCAATCTGTTGTGTGCACGCGTACCACCAGGTTCAACCCCTTCTCCTGGTGGGTCCCAACCACTGGGGGGCCAAATCCCCCTATAAACCCCCGATTTCCGGGGTGGGCCCTAACCCCTAGCCCTGAGGCTATGTTTGCACGGTCGGTCGAGCGGACCCCAGGAATCTCCCGAAGCACGAGAGAGAGACCAGGAGTAGACCATCCCAGCGCAAGCACAGAAGCCCCGCGGGGAATTTAGGTGTTGCTCTCTCTCGCGCTCTTTCTCCCTCTCTGTCTCTCTCCCTCTCTCTCCCTCTCTCTCTCTCTCTCTCTATCACCTCACGGCTCTCGTTTATCCGAAAACTTTTTCGAGGGGGATTACGGGGCCCGGAGTGCGCTTCATTTCTTTTTCTGAGAGCGAGTACCCTCCTCTTTTGGGACTAGCGATTCCCTTCAAAGCTACTCTAGGCTGTAAAGTTCACCTGGTTCTATAACTTAGAAAACATTTTCCATTTCTATAATATATATGATCACGTACGCCTGATTCCGATCTTGAAGTTCAAGCTCTGACTTTTTCTCTTTCTAGAAGCTTCTTCTTTCTAGAAACTTGTTAGATGTTTTTGCATTGTTTTTGGAAATATTCAACAAAACATTTCCGAGGCCTAAATTAGTTCAGACGATGGGCAGATTTTTGTGATTCTGTTCGACCCGGCCAATCGATCGAATGCGTCACGCTATTGACGCCTGAAGTCGAATCGTTTTGACTGGCTCTCTATGCCTCATCGAGAGAGATTGAATTGAAATTGAAAGAGTTTTCCGGAAAACACCCTTTTCGGAAAACGAAACGGCGTTTTTCTCAAAGGAGCGTGGTCAGCTTCGGGGGTACTCGTACTAGTTGCAATTATGACATTTGCGGGAATTTCATGAAAAAAAAAACGCTTTATTCAGGCAGCTCCCGCAAACAGAACCCACTTTCCAGCATTTTTTACGTTTTCGAGATCCATTTTTAGCGGGTTTACCCTAAAAGTCCGTGCCAAAATAAAATAAAAGGCTTGTATTACAAAAAGTCAAATTTTCTTACAAAAATAACAATCAGGGAAGCTACTGTAATAAGGAACCAGGCTTTTTTTAGAATTTTCTGATCTGTCTTTTGCAGCTCAACCAAAAAACTTCCCCAGCTGTTGCCCATTTCTCCACCTTCTGCTTCCTTGGCTAGCTGTATAAATGGCGGTTCATTTCCATTCCGCCCCCTTCCCAAGGAACGATGTGCCCCATATCTGGGTGGAAGATCGGTAGGGGGACGAGATTCCCGTGGTGTTCCCATCCCCCTTGGCTCGAAACGACAATAGGGATTCCCGCGTTCTGTCTCAAATATCACTCGATTCCGCATCGTTTATCAGCTTTCTCTCTAGGACTGGGATATGTCCTACGTTTATTGTCGATCAGAACCATTTTATGGGTTTTTAAAGGGATCGGAAAGTGAAAATCAGGATAGGAAATGGAATTTCGTAATCTCTAGATATCGCTTGGATTTTTGAATATGTTAGTGTCCAAACTTGTCATTAATGCGTGCGCGCTCCGCGACAGTGTAATGTATCCATAAAATCGCAGCGATTTTCACTTTTATGCTTTTTAAAGCGACCGGCAAGGCAAAATCTCGACGTTTTTATGATCATAAATTGTCAGAAACAAATTTGCGGTTTAGAAATTTACTAAACGATTTTGCGGGAGAATTATTATTTGGTTTGATCTAACTAGCCGTCCGTATCGTAAATATTAAATTGCTTTTACACAGGTTTCTCAAGCTTGTGACTTCCAGCTCCCTTTAAGCTGCACTTTTTGCTAAGTTTTTGGCCACCCAGTTAAGCTATAGCAGTGACGCCAGTTTAGTATTCCGGGATATTTGGCCTATTTTAAGGTACTGGGTTTCCGTTTCCGTTTCGGAAACCGGATCCGTGATTATCCTCCGGGGTGGTGGTCCGGTGGTCCGGCCAGCCAGCAACCGACCATTGATCGCCTACTTTCCCACGCAACACAACCATCACAGCCTAGCCCGCCCAAAAACCCAGATTTAGGCCAAAGCAATAGCATGCCCATCATTCGGCATCGGGGCTCGGTGGGTAGCCGCTTAGAGCTGACTTTTTGGGGGTTAATCCTCTTCGAAAAATTCCCCAAAATCTGATGTTAACCGCTTGAAAATTTTAGTTGCACTTCCGCTCTCTATCGCTTCCACTGTTTCTCTCTATCTCTCCTTCCTCTCTCTCTCCCTCTCTTTCTCACTCTCTCTCTCTCTCTCTCTCTCTCTCTCTCTCTTACTGGCTCACACACTCGCTTTCGATCGCTCTCTCTCTCACTCACCCTCTCTCGCTCCCTCTCTGCCATTTCCATGCCTTTATTTGATTTCGATATTTTTTCGATACTACGGAATTTTTCTCCTTACACCTCGATGTAATTTTCGACCCATTTCGATACCTCTAAATGCTCCCAATAGCTCGATGCCATGAAAATTTCATGGGTCTTTTTGAGTGCGAGTGAGTCAGTGAATGAGAGTGAATGGGACGGCTGTGTGTCTGTCGGGGGTATACAGGTGGTGGATGGGTGCCACCTGTTCGACCTGTCTGTTCTACCTGGTTGTCTGTTCTCGAACGGTCACTACTCTTTTTCCAAGGTCGTTTTTTACCTTAATTTCTATTAAATATAGCTTAGACAAATTAAGTTGAATTTTGGCGTCAGCTGAACTATGAAATTTAATGAAAATGACCTAAAAATACCAAAAATTTTGATTTCTGTTAACCGAGTTTTTTTTTTGTCAAATCTCGTTTTCTTCGGGTAAGTTGCATAAATTTGGACCCAGCGGTTGTCCCTCTCAACCCTCACAAATCCCCAAATCTGTCGGAACGGCCTGAAGGGGCACCCATAAATAAGTGTTTGTCTAGTGGGGGCTCTTCCCGGTACAACCCCCCTTCAGAAGTCTGAGTCAGTATGCCCATGTAGACCAATTTTCGATTTCTCTCTACCTCTCTCTATCTCGCTCTCTCTCCCTCCCTGCCTCCAGAATGCCTTCTAATTAGCATCCGACTGGCGGTGGTGGCGGCGGCACGGGTAAACACCGGCTTTTTGATCGCCGTTTGGCAGTGGCTATATTTTTAGTTATCAAGACCATTTAATGTTTCATAGTTGCTTTAAATAGTTCTATTGATTATTTTGTTAATTTTAATTCTAGTCTTCCGTTTAGGCAGTTCTTCCCCATTTTTTGGGCAATCTGATTAATTCTAATTTTAAATGTACATAGTCCGTTTTAGGTATAATAATACCAGCGCTGACCCTCACCCCCTACAATTTGAATTTGGAATTTAAATGCCAAATTTGGCTGAATTCCCGGTCGGGCGGCCGGTCGGCGGGCGGACGGACATTAGAAATTTATATATAGTAGAATACATAGTAGATACTTTCTATAACATCTAAGATTTTGCTAAGTGTGTATACAATTTTTGTATTCTGTATTCGACTATTTCCGACCTTTCCCAGGATTCTAACGGCCGCGGGTTGGCTTTATATGACCTGGAGGCGAGGATTGCATTGCAATGCATTTCTGTGTCTCATCCCTTTCAATAATCGCCCACCTTCTCCTTTTTCTCCCCTTGCACCTCCTCCCATCCAGAAATTGGCGTGTGAAAATGCGAAATGTGTGAGGAGCGAGGGTGGGATGAGGAGGTGGATGAGGAATCGAAAAGACATGCGATCCCATAGGTGGCGGACTATCGGTCCTATTGCTCGAGTAAAAACAGCCAAAGAACTATTTTTCCATTCAGGGAAAAACGCTTGGTTTTTGCGAGCATATGTCTACTTAAATTTTTTTCACAAGGGGCTTTGCTAGGCAGCCTTTGCAACATTTTCACGGATTTTCGCAATAGTAGAAATTGAACATTTTCTTTCCTATAAAGTTTTTTTCATCCATTTCCACAAGAATCTCTGCTAGCTTACCACAATCGTCAGTTTTTGCGCTTGGAGTCCGTGTTTCCAAATAAATCCTCGAAACCTTTCCTCAAGAATATCTGCTATTTTTCTTACTGGCCAAAAGCATACTTAAATTTTTTTTGTTCAATTTATGTTTTTTCTATTATTTTTCGAACCTTTTCCTCAAGGATCTTTGCTGGATAGCCACTTAAACAATATTCCCGTGTTTTTCCCCTTAAGGACCTTTTCCAATTTAAATAACTGTCTGCCAAAGGACCGGCTATTTTTTACCGTCACATTCCAACCTTGAGGCGGTCTGTGGATTGCCGGTTGAGCCCATTAAAAACGTGAGCCATCCTCAATCTCATTCTCCTCATCCTCCTCATCCCCTCTCTGGGGTCCGAAATGAGCGAGCCATTTCCTCGTTTTTCCCTTTTCACCGCTGGCCTGCCATTTCTACTCATTCACCCAATTCTATGGCAGAACCCAGACATTTCACTCGTCTCGGCTGGCGCTCAGCATATGATCCCAGTGAACCACTTTATGTTGGTTATGTTATTTGAAACACATGGGCTGATATGCAGCGTTATTTATAGTCATAGACGATAGAAGTTTGCGGAACATGTGTACAGAGTTTCCGATTGGAATTTCGAGTCAGCTGTAGATAGGATCCTGATGGAAAGAATTTTTCTGGTACCCCTTTGAGACTTTTTAAACTTTTAAAGCTGACGATTTGACATAGATGCGTCATAGCTGGGCTTATTTTTAGGCTTAAGGTGTAAGGATTTTGCAAAAAAATAGATAAAAAACTTTCGGGAGCTGCTGCCGAGAGCAAAGCCCGAAATTCAGCCTCTTTAAAGATTTTTGGTGCGTTTTTGGTTTCTTAGAAATGTTTGATTAATTTTTGCCGTTTTGAACCTCTTGTTTTTATTACAAATGAAAAAATTGGGAGCTATTTCAAAATATGTATTGCAGTGTAAGAAATAGCTTAATCTTCGTTTTATTTTTTACTAGAGCGCTTTTGACGAAGGTATTTACCAAATTTTCTCATGTTTTTGTGCTTAATCCGATGGCTTTATTGTTTATTCCCTCCTCTTTGCAGTTTTCTTGGAGCAATGCCAGTTCAGCATGCCTCGAAATGGTCTGAGCATTCCGAATTAGCCCCACTTTCGATCAGCTGCTCCTGGTTTCGGCCTGTGGGGCAAGTCTGGATCCACCACCCCCCGCGCGTCGAGACAATCAGTTTTTTCTTCCCGCGCATTTGTCAGAGAAATTTTTCTTAATAGCAAAAGCAGTTTCCAGACATTTTAAGGCTTCAAAATTTTCATGAGCTCCTATATTAAAAATCCTATCACAAAAACATTGTAAAAGGGGTAGTTGCGAACTTTTTACGCTTTTCAATGCATTCTCAGGTTCATTGAATGTCCGATCCTTATAACCCTCGCAGAAACACGGTGAATAACTGTCATTAAATCTTTTTCCCGAAAGCCCTATCGGAAAAACAGTGCAATCTAATTTTTTTTGCTTTTCTAACCTATTTGGAATCCCAATCTTATGGATTGCAACGATTCTGCTTTGAATACACCCCAACAATCAATCCCCGATCCGGTGCCGTCCGACACAAAAACGTGTCGCCGCCACAGATCTAATTTCCGCGACTCCTCAGAGGGCTTTACGGGGCTGTGAGAGTTCCGAATTGAAAAGCCGAGGGTCCGGATGAGACTAAAGGCCCAAGAAGGGAAACGCCCCGGGAAAAGCCACTCAACACCCCCCTATCATTTGGCAGGGGGAAGAAGAAGCCTCCCCTAGGGGTCTCGCCCCTCACAAATGGCCAAATCTTGTTTACTGCTGTGCCCTATCGCCTATGTTGAGTTGAGTGACCATATGGAATAGCCAGTGGCTACGCGGACCAAACTGGAGCTTTACTGGAAAATTTTTTGGACTAGAAGGTTGTGCTCCTTTCATCGCCGGATCACGGTTTTTTGAAAAAATGCCCCTGATTCACCCTAGCTTTAACTAGCTTGTGGTAATAATTTATTAATTGAAGTTAAAACGTCCAGTACGTTTGCACATTTCAGGAATGCTTCTAGAAATATTAAATTTTGAAAGATTGGTTCTTAAAAAGCTTTTTCCCTTGACCGATGCCTTTTTAATTGTCGAAAAAATTTAAATCTTTAAATGGCAGGTCAGCTCCTCAATGATCTCTGCTAAATTGCATCCGGCAACCGGCAGTGAAGGCAAGCTGTTACGGCTGCTAGGTTTCCATGCGTGTATTTACCTCGTAAAATTTTTGTTGCTACACTATTGGAGGTCCTAAATGAACTCTGCTAACGGACAACCCTGTTTTTTTATGCTTGTTTGACGAATTTTTGAAGATTATAATGTTTATCCCTCGATCGGCAGGACACAGTGGTGTCCACTAGGCCGTTTTGTGTTATCGGACCGGTCAGCGTTTCAGGTCTCTTTAAAGCCGGCTTTCACGCTCGTCGATTCTAATTCAAATTAAAGTTTTTCCATGCGTTTACTCTTCCCACCTTCATCACCATTCCCCAGATCCGTGACGTTCGCACTGACCAGCTTTCCGGGGGTGATCCCCCGTTCGAAATGACTCTCTAGTCATCCTCCCCCATCCACCCCATTTCCCGGGGGTTTATATCCCTTTCCGGTAGATTGCCATAATTTGGGAAATGGCCATCGGCCACTCCTTCTGATTCCCGAACGGCGAGAGTCTGCGAAGGTCTGTGCATCTCTGCGTCTCTCGCCCTCTCTATTGTCCATTTCCAAGGCCACACCTTCTTCTTTTCTTCCTTCTCATGTTCTCACAATATGCCCCACAAAACATCCCAAGTCTCGTCCAGGGAAATGTCAACCCATACCCCTTCAGGGCCTATAATTTTGGTGTCGACCGTTCGTCCATTTTTTTGGAATAATTGTTATAGGAAACGTGACTTTACCAGGATTTTTGACACAACGTTCTGTCTACATTTTTTTGATGTGCGTTTACTGTATTTTATCCGTAATATGACGCCTTTGAAATATCGAATTGAGGCTCTAGATCTAACGGAGGTTTGAAAAAAATATCCGCTTTCAGAAGCCTCGATGAAAGATCGAATTTTCGAAGGAGTTTTTGCCGTTTCGTTTTTCTTGATTTAGTGAAATCTTATGGGGTATTATTTGGGAGGCTGATTTGAAAATATAATTTTTGCCTCGCTCTCTCTCTCTCTCTCGCTCTCTTCGGCCCAATCTCTCTCGCTATCCCTCGCTCTCCCGCTCTCTATCTGTCACTCGCCGCCTCGTTCTACATCTCTTTCTGTCTTTTGTTACCTATTTAAAAATTTAAAGTGTTCATAAAAAAATTTTAGTTCTAGTTTTAATTCTTCATTCTAATTTTTTCAATTTCGGGAAATTCCCTTTTGCTTACTTTGATTTTTAAGGGCTCCTAACAAGGGAACCACCTAAGGTCAAGGTGGCGTTTCGCTATGGGACCCAGCCTATTTTGTGTAGAATTTTTTGCTGATTCCGAACCTGATTTCATTTTTTGCTAAATAGCCCAATTTAAAAAGTTATAGCGATTTTAAGATCGTATTTGAGCCCACGGGAAGTCATCTGTCACGGTGCCCAACTTTTTTATTTTCATAGGGCAGTCGATTTTCAATGGCCTATCTTGTAGAGAATTTTTTTCTGATTCGATTGGTATATTTCATTAGTGCGTTACTACCTATCGATGATCACTTAAGGGGGTGTGAAATAGGCTGTTTTTGACCATTTCCCATACAAAAAACGGAGTCCATACCAAGTATCGTCGATTTTTTCAATTTTCAACAATTTTGAGTTAAATAGCTGATTCGATAGAGAAAATTTTTCTGAATACGATGGCGATCTTCATTTTTGAGGAATCAGACGGGAAAGGCAAGATAAATGACGTTGAAGTTCGAAAATTTGGGAAAAAATGTATCTTTGAAACGCTATAACTTTTTTAAATTGGGCTATTTAGCAAAAATTGAAATCAGGCTCGGAATCAGCAAAAAATTCTGCACAAAATAAGCCGAGTCCCATAACGAAACGCCACCTTGACCTTAGGTGGTTCCCTTGTAAGCTTTATTTTTCCAGGGACCACCAACCGCCGCGACCTCAACAATTCGTCCCCCACCCGCCGCTCCTCTGATACCCTGGCAATTCTAATATTCCGATGGTGACCTGATGGTCGTACGATTTCCCACCCCACAAATCGGCTCATCCATTTTCTTTTTTATTTCCTGGGTATTTTCATACGGGTCCGCTTCTTTCGTCGAATTCCCGCCCTACAAGCCGAGCGAGCAGTATAAAGTGAGTCTAATTTTGTTAAATACACCAGCGGATATGAACAGCATAATCGGTTTCTCGGTGAAATTCTAGAATTTGTCTAGCTCAAAATTTTAGTGCGGCGCCTTCTTGCGTGGACGGGTCGACGATCGGGCACTTTCGCTGTACTACAGCGGCATACGACAATTTGTTGATTGGGTGTCGCAGCCGTTTCCGCATCGGGGTACGCTTTTTAAGACGAAATTATCAAATTCACCCTCTCTCTCCTGAAATGTTCTGTCTCCATCCCTTTCTTTACCGTAGAATGGTCCATCGACTAGGTCTCGACAGTTACGTGATGCCCTAAAAAACCTTTTACTAAGGCCCTGACGTAAATTACGATTTTCTTTTACTCGTCATCTGGGGCGAGGCATACCTCTTGGGCAGGCCCGTAAGAGGGGGCGAGGGGCGAGCCGCCCCCCCGAAATCGGCCGAAGGCCGAAAAGTTCATAAGGGGGGACCCTTATGATTTAAATTTTCCAAAAAATTTTTTGCCTGCGGCGCTGTTTTTGTCTATTTTTAACACTAGTTTTAGTGTTATAAACCCTATGTTTTCAAAAATTTTGCCTGCGGCGCTGTAGTTTTAGTCATATTCGTGAAAAATTTTTGGGGTCGCCCCCCCCCCCGAAATTTGGGTTTGTTACGGCCCTGCTCTTGGGACCTAGTGAAAGGATAGGCTCGATTCTGTGATTTTCAAGTGCATTAAGCTAAATTACAGCGTTACAGTAGTAGAATTCCAAACCACGATACCAACGGACTTGAATGCTCGTCCGGAAACCCCTTTATAGAGCCATAGGGTTCGAACAAGAATAAAGTTTTTACGCGTCATCGGGCGTGCCGCGTAGCTGTCAGGACCTAGCCGTACGTAGAGTCGATTTATGTGTATCCCAGCCGCTTTAGGAGAAAATTCCGGCTTAAATCTACCCCTAGTAAAACCGTAAAACCCGAGACCGGGAACAACGGGACTTCAATCATCGTCCAATCTGCCACACCCCCGCCCCAGACGCACCAAATAATCGCTTTATTTGGGGTGGATGGTGTGGCGACGGAATGGGTCCGGTTTTCGCTACCTGCCGCCTCTTTTCTGCCGTACCTTCCTTCCCGAATACCCAGGGGGAGCTTTTCACCTTTCGTATTTTCTGGCATTGGATGGTCGAGGGGGAGGGCATCGGAATCCCATTGGGCTAATGGGTTTCGAATCTTTCGGAGTGTGTTGATAGGGACGGGATGAAAGCGGAACCGGGCAAAGACAGAAAATTTACTTCGATTAAACTAACTGCGCATAGTGAGCTTTAATTTTACCGGATTTTTATCTTAATCTAAAGGCAAGGCATACTGCCTGTAGTATCCACATGGCTGGCAAGGTATCCACATTGACTATCGGTGCCCGACGGGCTACGCGCATGCGACACGCCACTATTTCATTGCGTAATGGACCCCATTGACCAACAGTCGTCAAATTTTTTTCGTCACTGCTAGCGTTGCGGTGGGTGGTACGCCAATTACGTTGAAGTATCCTGAATCCTGAACATGGATCCTGAAATTCATTAATCTTCCTTTGCATGTCCCTTTAGTACGTATCATAGCCTCGAAAAAACTTTATGGCGCGTAGTGCCACACGAAAATGTCGGCTCACGGTCTACGCGCCTTGCGTTTCGCTGTCACGTCAAACTCGGCAAAGAAGCCGTAGACAGCAAAATCCATAGTCACACCTTGCTCGCTCCTTGAATCGGTATTACCCTTTCAAGGCCCTTTTTTAAGTTGTGTAATGGAACATGACCGCCACTCGTCGGTCAGATGCGCATGCTTTGCGTAGGCGTCCGTGGCGTGCGTATTTATTGATAATTTATCGCATCATGTCTTCCTGGGTCCTTGAATTTGGGCGTCATTCAGCTTCCAGCTTTTTGTTCCACTTTTTCTTTTGTTTGCCTTTCTTCCGTCACAACAGTAGACTCATCCGTAATTCCATTTCGCAAGTCAGACGAAACGAAACTCGCGGACAATGACTAAATGCAGGGAAAGGGTGACTAAAGAAGCGCATCAGGCGCACTTCTTAGGGCCTTGAGAAGCCTAAGAAGGCCGACTCGAGAATGCGGGATTTGTCCATCCTGCGGGCGGTCCAGGTTTTCTTTGTGAGTAGTAGGGCGCGCGCGTAGCACCCGCTTTTTTGGGGGGTTGTTTGCCCACATAGTGTCCACTGTACACGGGAATCCAATGGACACCATGGGAATACATCGGGGCAAGTCTGGATCGCCGCCCTAAAAAGCATCGCACGGACAGGCAGGCGTGATCATGGGGGGAATTC
Source organism: Mesorhabditis spiculigera (assembly GCA_958295435.1). Taxonomy (NCBI): domain Eukaryota; kingdom Metazoa; phylum Nematoda; class Chromadorea; order Rhabditida; family Rhabditidae; genus Mesorhabditis; species Mesorhabditis spiculigera. The sequence goes on along the minus strand of CATQJA010001213.1, from coordinate 49,197 downwards.
TTTGGTACGATTTTTACGCGTTACGCAGCGTAACTTACGCTAGATCGTTAAGACAGGGTTGGGAAAATCCTTGAAGATGCTATCACTATCAATATCAATAAAGCTCATCTGATTTTCAGAACTGCTCTCGAACGATGCCCTGCGCGGTGACCTTAAGGAGTGGCGTGACTCACTGGAGAACCGTTCTCTTCAGGTAGTCCATGTGTCATATTCAAGTTTTTTGGGTGTTCATTTGCTAAATTAAGTAGTCATCAAGCGCTTTTCAGCCTGTTTTGGTCACATCTAGGGGAATGGTGCTAATTGAAATGACGCCAGAGAAAGAGAGACAAAGAGACAGGGGAGATTGAGAGAGCGAGTGAGAGGAAGAGAGAGACGGAGAGAGAGAGCGAGAGAGAGAGAGAGAGAGCGAGAGTGAGAGAGAGAGAACGGCTTAGAGAACGTAGTAGGCTCTAATCTGCTGTTAAGCGGTGAGGTTGCGGAGCCCGGAGGCGAATCCGTGACTAATCACATAGTCACATAATACCCCTCAAGGCGGAAAGGCTAGGTGACAGTAGAAATGAGTCGCAATAGTAGTAATAGCCAAGAATGGAAAGGTATCGTAACGTTAAAAATATTAAAAATAAAGGAAATAAGGGAGTTTTGAACAGCCAAACGCCGAAAATGCCTTAAGGATAGCTTATTGTGTACGGAAAACTTTAGACATGATTTTCACTTTTTAAGAACTTTGATCAAGCGCATTAATGATACCTGGGCGACCCAATACATAAACCCGAATCTCGCCTATTACACCAATTTTTCAGTGGTTCTCGTGGCAACAATGGTGGTTGGCGGTAGCCGGGGGACTTTTACTTCTCTCCGTCCTCTTCCCGATCATCTACATTTTGTACAGGTACACAAAGTACCGGGCGTTTTTACTGACTTTTTGTCCTCTCAGATGTTGTCTATGTTGTTGCGAGGATGACGAGAAGAAGACGACCACCGACTCTCAGTACGACGGGTGCAAGCGGAATTTTTTGAACATTTGCATCGCCGTGCTGATCGTCATTAATGTGTAAGTTTATTCAGTTGACGTACGAGATTCTGAGATAACTTTTTCAGCTTCGCTGCCGCTACCCTCCTCGTTACATCCCAGTACGCAGAGTACGGGCTTGACGAACTGCCGAACCGGTTGAACCAGTGCGTCGACGACTTGAACTTGTACAAGCGGGAAACGGACTTGGTAATTTACTGCCCAGAAGTCAATGCAAAATGGAAATACAGAAAATCCGCAAGTTGCTGATCGACGACTTCAACCTGGTGTCCAACTCGTTGATGCAACAAATTGCACACGCCGGGCATGCGGTAGTCGATCGAGTGAAGCGGGCGACTGGAGCTCATGCCATTGATGTGTTCCTCAACATTACGCAAGGTAATTCATAAATGATGACGATCGCTTTCTCTTTCTCTCTATCTCTCTCTTTCTCTCTCTGTCTCTCTCTCTCTCTCTCTCTCTCGGTTCAACGTTAAGCAGTTCAAACCCTATTTTCCAGGAGCCTCAGATGTCCGCTTCATCCTTTCCGAGGTCACCCAGCAAACCCGAGAGCTCAATGAAGCCGCCGGGCGGTTCGCTGTAGAATTTGGAAGGCTACGAAAGACCGCAGAGAACGAAATTGCTCAATGTACACATGTATGATTCATTCTTAACGGCTTCAAGGTATCATTAATTTCAGACGGAAACGGACGCCTTGAAGACGATGTGCCTCCAGGCTCAGCGACTTTTAGACAACATCAGTAGCATCAAATTTGAAATTAGTGAGGTAAGGGAGAGTTTTTCTATGTGTTTTAAAATACCCTGCCGTCTGCATCTATTAGTGTTTTCTTAATTCGCAATTTTCAGGAATTCCTTATGGGCGAAAACGTCAAAGCGCTAACACGGGTAGCCAACGCCGAGGTGACGACACTTCTCGAGCAGTCCAACCAGCAGTTTGTCGTGCTGGAGAACGAGTTGCAGAGGCATATCACGGAACGGTCTTACTGTAGGTTTTGGATATCTTATTCCGCGTTACTGACTAATGCAGTAAAACGCAAAGATAGAATCTAACTGATCAGTTAAATCTTGATTTTTTTTTAGCCGCTCAAAACATGCTCAAGTCGATCGGCGACGACCTTTTCCAAGTCGCTGAGGGTGTTTCGAGTCATATTCGACAGGTATGAAAGCCTTTCGTGGAAAAAATATCGTCAGTTTTAGCTCAACTTCGACCCTCTCTACCAAGCCATCGCACTCTACAATGGGGATCAGTACTATCCTATCAAGGATTGGATCCATTACAGGTAACAATTAAAGTCTGTAACTCCCTTTTTGAATTCTTTTTCAATCTTCTCTGGTCCATTTTCGAGCTTAGGATTAGAGATACACAAATTAGCGGATACCTTATCGAAAAGGTGATATTGAAGAAGCTCGTTCAGAAGATGGTTTTCCTGGTTTAATAGGCGTAGCGGAGCAGAAGCTTCTCTACATTCAATCGCCAAATTCTACCACACCTTTTCAGTTGGTACGGCTCCCTGGCCGTCACCGCCCTGGTCTGCTTGGCCTCCCTCTCCTTCCTCTTCGGCTTATTCTTCGGGATCTGTGGTCGTCGCCCGACGTACTACAACGATGATTGCTGCGTCAGAGCTACTGGTGCCAGCTTTTATTCATGGTATGTGAAAATGCATTCGTGTGCCTTAATTCCCGCGTATTTTAGTGGTATCTGGATTTTGCTCGGGCTTTTCACCGTCCTCTCGGTGTTGACCGTCACACTGCTGCTGATCTTTGGCAATGCTACAAGTTTGGTGTGCAATCCGCTAGATGATCCATTGAGTCACCCGGATATGATGTCGGCAAGTTTTTAGAAGGAGAGAGAAGACGAGAGAGACAGAGCGTGAGAGAGAGAGTGAACGAGAGCGAGCCAGGGAGAGATAAAACTAAACCATTTTTTAGTTGATGGAACGCTACGTCGAAATGGCCAAGCACAGCGAGCAGTGGAACCAATCCGAACTCGGCCAAATGCTAGACAAACGAAGCCCCGTCGAAGTCATCCGAGCTTGCCAGAGGAACGAGACCTTCTACCAGATCTTCGACCTCGACAAGAAGTACCACCTGGCAGATCTGAACGTAAGTCGTTTTAGAAGTTAGGCCTAGGCCTGGATTTGATTTTTAGGCCAATCTAAATTATATTTTCAGAAATTCGACCAAGAAGCCATGAAACAACTTGATGAACAGCTAGGAAATGCTCTTGATCAGCTACCAATCGACCGGCCAATCGGAGCCTTTGTCAGTCAAAAGGAGATCGCCGAGCTACAATCGCTTTCTGACGTCAACATCACACAGTTGTCTTCTGAAGGGCTGGCCAAGGTACGGCAAAACATACTGTAAAGGCTTTATGTATTTCGAGCAACGAATGCCGTTGGCCAACTGATTTATAAGTTGCAGTATATAGATAGCTTACATATGGACGTAAAACGCTGATTCCCATTTTTTCAGATCAAGCAAAGCATCGACTCCTTGGATCTGATGAGCAAACTCAACAGCTTCACGAGTGATGCTGATGCTCAACACTCTGGAAGGCCACAGGCTGTCAGTTCGGTATGCTCAAAACGTTATTAACAGTATATTTTGAACATTTAGATCATCGAGCAAGTCCGGGAGATTGATGAACGGATCGCCCAGCCGTTGAGGAGCCGTTTGGAAGTCTTGTACAAAAACTTGACCGACTTGGATACAAGGTAAATGGATCGGAAACGTCGATTTACGCGTTTCTTAGGCTTCACGAGCTTCAAGTTCCGGTCTCATCGCTGATTGGGAAGCTGGAACACGCTCAAGCACTACTATCCCAGGTAGATTACGGGGTGAAACCTCCGGAAAATAAAATCCAAGATGTTTGAGCCAAACCTAATAATAATTCTTTAGGACGTCCGCTCCCACGTTGAACAGGCCGCCCGTGACGTCCTCAGGCAGTTGATCAACACCTTCGAGCAGTACGTTGAGCACACCAAGTTCCAGGTACGTTAAGGCAACATGTTAAAGACGAAGCAGAACTCTAAATGAAGTAAAAGTTTACAAAGTGATGCTTTTAGATCGAAAACGATGTCTCTTCCTGCGGACCGATCTCGGATGTTGCACGAAATTCAAGAGCTGCGCTTTGTGGACATACCATCGATCCTATCGTAAGTTTATCAGCTTGAGCAGACTAATGCATAAAGTAGCTTAATAAAGATCTCGTTTTCCTGAAAGGTCTCCGCTATCTTACCCTATCTGCAAAGCATAAACCTTTCCAGAACGGCGCCTGGATGTCGTTGCTGATCTCCCTACTCGTTTCCTTCCCAATCGTGCTGATGGCTACCGCACTTCGAAGACTCTACAATAAAATGCACGCCTATCCGAAATAGTAAGTATTAAGTTAAGCATCTTATTCAAGGACTCGTTTTAGTTCCCAATTTGAGGAACAGCAATCGTAAGTATAATTAGCTTTGGGGTCCCATTTCCAATACTTGCTTTCCCCCTAAATAATTCTTAAAAACTGCCCTTTTTAAATTCATAAATTTCTAAAATTACCTGGCTTATAAAACAACAAGCTTAACAATTACGTAACATTGCCAAATACCAGCTAAAGAACCGCTATGAGCCATACAATAAGGGTTAACCTTTTTAGCGTGGTCCACGAGCCAAATTCGATCGATCACCAAATGTCGTCATTCGTCACGGATATCTATGACGCCAGAATAAAACCGTAAGTCTGCAAAAATTCGGACTTTTTGACTCATTAAAGGCACGTAGAAGGTATTGCGATTGATTTTTTTTTTTGCTATAGATCTTCTATGAATTTTGCCGCGCTCGCGACACGCAACGCGAGCGCGGCAAAACTTATGGTAATTCCATCGCAAACAACATCCATTGTAATTTTTGTCTTGTCCGCCCCTTTAATAGAAAAATACCTACATTTTCTTGACGTGTCTGACCCTGAAAAAAACCTCCTTCAAAGCCACCATTTCAGGGGCTATCCAAACTACACTTACATGGATGACTACCACCGCCATTATCGATAAATGACCTCGTCCTCCTTTCACGATTCAGTTACACTTTTCTAGCTTGTGCTATTCCTATTTCCGATTTTCCCCAATGTCTCTCATAATTGACGATTCCACCCCGGTTCCAAAGCATTTTACTCTATTTCAGCCCATCTCGATTACAAGTTTGATCTTCTTCATTTTATCAGTTAAGCCTCCTATATGATACTTTCGGCCTTCTCGTGATGCTCTTTCAGTTAGCCTCGCTTTTCTTCAATTTTTAGCATTTCAGTTGCCTCTTACTATTGCTTTCCACTGGATTCCACTTGATACACTTGACATGTGATGATGTGCCGCGCGCTTTGAGATTAGCAATAAAGTCTGGTTTTTCGAGCTTTTCGAAGTCGAAAGCGAAACCCAAATGCAAAGCATGGTGTCACGGGTGTCATTTTTCGTTAAAGGGTTCGGCTTTCGAACGAACATGTCCAACATTCGCGATATGCAATGCGACACGCTTTTTGCATGATTTAGCATAGTTTTAGCGCGAAGCTACGGTACGCACGCTACGCGTTGCCGGCCCGTTCGAACCCGTAGGAAACGCCCGCGTTTTTGTCATTTCTGCGACAACCCCATGTTCCGGCAAACCCAATGCGGATCCGCCCTCCAGACATGCACACTTTCTGGCCTTTTCGCTGCAGTAGACGTAGACGCATGCGCACTTGTAGCGGCTGATCATAGACATCCAAAAAAATTATGCTTTCCAGGAACACGTTCCGCGTCGGATTTGCACCTGCTATAGTTTCGACAGCTCCTGAAATCACCATCCCTGCGAAGAATCATTATTTTTTGCATGTAGCGCAGTGGATGATGCGCTCTGCTGCCTTGCGTGGCTGCTGCGTTGCGTTGTGGCTGGGTTTCGTCGCGTTGCGTTAGTGATGCGTTGCGTTAGTGTGACGCTTTATCCACCGGACAGAATTCTATTCGCCTTGCGTCAAAAGGTCGAGACAGAATTATTAACGTGACAAATCAAGATTTTACCGCGACACGCCATACTTAGCCTACATCGTACCATGGAGATAGGAATCATGCCTTGCCAGTCCCTTTAAATCAACAGTATCCTTCAAAAAAAATCACCATTTTCCCTTCCGAGGTTCACAAAAATTCCCCCATGGTAAGGTTGGGTGAGACGACAGTGCTGGTGTTGGCGTGGGTGATAGCCTTGAGCGATCCGTGTAAGTGGCGGAAACCAGATTCGGAAAATGGACGAGACAGAGCAGGAGGCTGCCCCTCCCCTCCTCTTCTCCAACGCCAGTTTTCTCCCCGCTACCCGAAAAAGGAGCATAATCTTCTTCCCCTTCTTCCGCTCGCCAAGAGGCTTTTGGATCGGCAATCAGCGCCCGATCCTGAGCCTGTTTCTCATCGATTATCCCCTCCCTTCCTTGGACGGTGCCCCTAGGCGATCGAGAAAAAAGCGGACAGCCTTTGGATTCGGGGAAAACGGCTAGGCGGCTTTAGCTTCCCGATATCCTTTTAACTATCTCTCGTTTTCTTGGTTTTCAAGAATTATGCAACAATCTCCGCGGGAATCTACGAGAAAACTGCTTTATATTTAAAAATTTATAGTTTTCATTGCTGGCTGTCATCGGCAATACCTGATGAATTCGCCGCTTCCGCGATACGCGACGCGCATCATCAGCTACGCATTTTCTTTCAACTATACATAATCGATCACGCATTTTTGATTGAGGAGCGCGGTGGTACGCGCCTTGCGTGGCGTGGAGACTGCGCCCAATTAACCATTAGTCCATAGTCAAGAGAGTCTATAGTACATAGTAAACGCGTAAACGCTCATATTAATTTGCAAGTGGTATTTCAATAAAAACCTGGAAATTTTAAGGAATCCCAAATTTTATTGATGATTGAGGTTAAGTAGCAGTATTTATGCACGAGTCAGTTGTTTTTCCAATTGAACGTTCACTTTCAGCCTGAGAACATCTGAAAAGATCGCAGAAAGTTTACTTCCTGGTTTGCTTTTTTATACTCGCGGTTGCTTCCCACCTTCCCTTTCTTTTCCCTTTTTTCTTAACGATGCCATGAATGTTTCCAAGGTTAGCACAGCAGGTAGTTTTTTTCCTTTACTCACTTGTTCCTCCTTGTCACAACAGCTCTTTTTTATGATTCGATTTCCTCGACAAAACTTTATAAAAAATTGTGTCTTTTTCAGGTTTTCCGGATGTCTCGATTATTACTACTAGCCCTTGTGGCATTGGTGGCAGCAGAAGAATTCGAATTTGATGAGCCTACGGTAGCACTTATTTACCACTGTGCAAACGAAATTGTCTTTTTCAGGACTGCGGAACCGCTGCCAGTAACTGGAAGCCATGCATTGAGCGCAAATTGGCTGATCAGGTACGAAAAATCAATGTTTTCGGGATACTTTGATTTTATTCCACGGCGCTTTAGTGCATGTTTAATTTAGGTCTTAATATTCGCAACTCTTCTTTACTAAAAAAAATCTTTTAGGTGTTCAGCACCTGTTGCGAGCGATTCGTACCGCCGGAGTGCCGCGGAACCTGCATGTACGAGACGAATGCCATTGAGGCTCGCGTGATCGTGGGTTGTTCGAACGCTTTCTTGCCGGTGTTACGGTCAATTTTTGCAATTTTTGTTTTGAAAGCTCCAAATTTCAAATTTTAAGTTCCAATGGTTTCAAATCAAAACATTATTTACCAATTTCGGTTAAAAACGTGACTTTTTAGTTGATGCATTCTATCCAGCCTGCTCGCTGCCGCCTTTACAAGTACCTGCCGGCCGTTGTTCACTGCGCTGCCCAGGTAACAAACGGTTTTTCGGGTATTATATTCGAAATTTTGACGCTTTCGCCAACCATTAGATGCTTTTTAACAACTCCGTTTTAGATAGCGTCGACGAGCTTTGCATAAGTTTGATTTTTTAGACGCACGATAACTCCGAGTGCTGCCGCGCCAAGGGAATCCACACTCTCGGCGAGCAGTGCATGATGCTCTGCACCCTCAGGTCAGCTTAAATATAACTTAAATCATGCAGAGATCAAGTGTATCCCTAAGAAATCTATCTGAATATATTTTCTCACCATCTCCCCACCCCATTTTTCCATAATGTGCTAGTATTTTCTGGGCTGCAATCAAAGCCAAAAAATTTGGTCGAATCAAACATGAATGGTGCTAAAATCGTATATGAGTATCTGCCATCAACATCCAATTTTCAGAAGAACCCCCGCGTGCTTTGGGGCATGAAGAGTCTGCGGAAGGATCTGGTGACCTGCCTCGCCAAATGGGACCAAATCATGCAATGCCACCAGAGCGGTCTCCGTGCTCGCAAGGTCCCCCGACCAACACAATAATAATCGAGCTATTTCAGTGTCGAATTTTTTGGTACATATCATGTTTTGTGGGAATAAAATCTTTTAAAAAAAAGCTGCTACTAGAAATCTGCTATTTTGCTCTATTTATCGCGTTTTAAAGGTATTGAAAAGACAGAAATAAAAAATCAATCAAAAATTTCAGCGTAAAAATGAGCTTCCTAAGCGTATTAAGGATTAATTTGTTAGAGACCCGCGTTTTAACCGAATCACCTTCAAAATTAAGAAGTTTTGAGTCCGGTGACCGCCACAGATGATAAATAAATTCCATTGATACAATTTTCCCATTTTATTAGGTTTTTACAGTATTTGTAATCTTGTACTTCCTATATCCCCAAAACTCCATACTCCATGCATTTCTCAATATGGAGCTGCACTCCGCTGAAAGAGGTTCCCCTGCCCATCGAACTCGAACCGGAATGGCCATTTCCGTTTTTGAGTTGTCCGTACTTCAACTTCCATTTTCTCTCGTTTTCTGGCCCTCCATCTCTTGCATTTTTTTGCCATCTCCACTGGGAACACACAGCTGTCCCTGGTCATGAGGTAACCAGAAAAATTATTTTACCATGCAAAAAGGAGGAGGGCTTGTAACTCGTGGCATTCTACTGACTTTTGATTCTTGGCAAACCTTTTAAGGTATTCTGGGCTGAATTCTGGATAGTAAACCTTTTATTTTTTAGCATGATGCGCTTCCCCTTCCAGGGCTTCTTGATCTTTGCCATTATTGCACACCAGAAGACCCGGAAAAAATGCAATTTGACCGCAAATGAGGTTCCTCAAGGAATTTACAAAAAATGTAATAATCGCTTTTGATTGGAAAGGAGGCAGGGAAAGAACAGAATGACTTACCTCTGTCTTCCCTTGTTATCTGTTTTAACCGTATTTTCTACAGTAACCCGGTCCTGCATTTCTGCAATATGGGCGGACTTCCTGATCATGGCTGGTCAAAAGTCTAGTAAAAATTTCTGAGATTCGTGTATTCTCCCCACTCGAATCAACAGACATTCACCCAATCTTTCAAATAGACATTAAATAAGTCAACGTGCAAACAGACAAATAGCCAATGGTCAATGGGGGACACCGGGGAAATCATGGTCTATAAAGCATGTTCGTTTTCTTAGATGGCCAGGATAGTGTGTAGTTTTGCTACACAAAAGCGCGCATGTAGGGCTGACCCTCTTGGAAAATTCTGGGATATTCCGTACCGTTAAAACGTGAATTCTAACTGATCGTGAATTCGTTTCGGTTTGTCCATGTTTTGATACGTTTTGCCACTTTAAGCTATCGTTTTTATGCATTTTCAGGCTTAATATACCTCTTAATGGAACCAAATTCTTGTTTAAAGTGCATGGTAAGTATCGGATTCGTTACCTAGCGTCCATCAGCGCTCGATAGCTACGAAGTGCACCAAGAAGCAGCGACTTCCAGGTGCGATTTGACGCGGCACGTAGTTGTTGGCACATTTAAAGGGAACGGAAAGGCATTAATATCGATTTCACGCGATCGATTCCCTGCGGATTTGGCCGCTTTTTTGTAGAAAAATAAGTTTGTCCGTCCCCCTTTAAGACTCTGTAAGGGCACATGCGAGCGCTTTCCGAGCATCGCGAAAAACCAAGATGGTTGGGACGTTGCAGGTAATCAGTTCAACGTTGTTTTCGCTTTCCAAAGCACGGTAAATACCCTTTAAAAATTAAAAATACTTGTCTCGATTGGATCCAAAAGCTTTTAGTATATCATGTTGTTGCTGCCCACTGGATGGATTTTCGGGTTGTTTGGGTTATGTGGCCCTCTGCTCATGCCTAAAAGCCGTGTTTAGGATGGATGTGGAGGGGGGGGAAGAGGTTTGGGAAGGGACTCTAGAGAGACGGGTCTCCCCCTCTAGCCAATCGATTTCGGGGCCGTTCCGCTCCCGGGTCGTCGAAATTGGGCCCTCTGCTGGGCCTCTTTCTCATTTTCATCATCTCCGTCTGGGGTCTTTTGCTCTTACGCGCTCTCTCGTCGAGACCAGTCTAGAAGCTTCCCACGACTCACGCACCCAGGAACACATCCCTTGGAATGTTTACCTGGATTTTGTACCTAGAGCTTACCTAGAAATTTTGGTTTGGTCGAAATCTTGTTTTTTATGATTTATGCGTTCTATTTAAAAAAGATTACATCAGAATTGCCAAGAATTGCAAATTTTTACATTTCAAGACATTGTAGGACCTCTGTTCCTAAAAATTATCATTGAGCTTTTTACTTAACAATTCCAAGATTCATTGCATTCTAAACTTTTAAATTTTAGATTAAGCTAAACTTTCAATTTAGTCTTATTAAAGTTCGATTTTCTCACTCAATATTTCCAAAACTGATATGTTTTCGTATCCCCCCAATGCATTTTTTGCATTCCACATTTTTTCTTGCAAAATATATTTCGGGAAAAAATTGGCTAAGTCCTGAATTTAAATTTGAACTGAAAGGTTTCTATCTCATTATTGGCTGTCTATCTTCAACTTTTTGAGGAGAAATTAGCTAGTTTTGAATAAGAGGATGGTACGAAATCGCTGATTTTGCATCTTTTTACGTAAATCCCGATAAATTAAAATTTTTCAGAAGGTTGCTTTGTTAATCTACCAGGAATTAATATTAATCTTTTTCCATGGCAGACCGGATTTTTCAGAAAATTTTTGCCATATTTCGTACCTTCTGGTTTTTCGTTGGCCTACGCAAACTTAGAATCTTTTGACAAGGCCTTGTTCGCTGATAGGAAAAAAATCCCAAAAATAGGCATTTTAGGATCCGTTAAAAATTCTGTTTATCTACCCCAGTTGTTGTTCTTCGTTTATGATTTCAAAGACCCGTTCGAAAATTTCCCCAGCCGGCCTTCGTCCCAAGCCTCCAATTCCACAGCCCAGCTTCAAAAATCCATTAGCCAAGGCAGCCCCTGGCTGGCTCGGGGCGGGTTGTTGACAGGATGCGATTCTAGGGATTTCCGGAGCATTCCGAGGTGTATATCTATTTCGACACGTTAACGAGTCGAAAGAGAGCCGGGATTGGGCTGGAATACTTGATGAAGGGCAAGGAGGACCCGCGCCAGATCTGTAAACACCCTTTGGAAAGAGTGGTACTACATATGTCACTAAACTGGTTATGTTGATACCTTTTCAAGACATTTTGCGTTTCATGTCGTAATCGGCTCAAGTTGTCAGTAAGCCAAAATAGTTATGGTAATGCTTCATAGCTCTGACTGTCGTTAACGCATTGCTGCTTACCGTGTCTCAACCAGCTAGAGTCCAAAATTTTTCGAAAGTTCTAATGGGGTCTCTTGGCCTTAGCCATGGCTTGGCTGCTTTATTTTATGTAAATTTCTGATTTCTTCACTTCGGGGCCAGCTTGTCTGTGACCTTATCTCCAGACAAAGTAATAAACCGTGTCCCCGGGCCACCTACCGCTATAACTCGGCATTAGTACTACTGCCTTACTACCTACCACCCATTTTGCACCGATCTACAAAAATGCCGAACTTCAAGAGAAGCGCTATTTTTTTAACATGGTTTGTAACGGAGGATGGAAATCTAATTTGAGGGTCTTTTCGGATTTTCTGCTTCCAACCTTATATCCAGTTTTTTAAGAATCGGGGAACGGCCCTTTCCGCGTTATATTTAAAAGAAGCTATTCATTTAAACACATTTCAAACCTCGTTTTTTCGCTGTGCGACCCATCTCTACTGACGGTACGCATGGCACGATCGCCGTAGAGATTGGGAACCAAAAAAAACCGACGTTTACTGCCTTATGTCTTGCACGGATGCATCGGTTGAGGGAAATTTCTGCTGCCGGATATTGACGAGCTTTCGTTCTGCACCCATTTTTTCACATTTCCACCTGTTGACCTTTCAGATAAACCAATAATCATCAAATTCTTTGCTTTTATCGTATTTCCATAGCCGATTTTTTGCATTGAATCCTGCCACAAACAGAAATCTAAACATTTTTGTGTTTAATTAATCAAAAAATGAAGTTAATCAAAAAAGCATGTTTGATTAATTTGTGAAAAAGCAATCTTTAATCTTTTTCCAGAAGGTTAGCTCTTCAACTGACTTTTTCGTCAACGGGAGCGGAATATCGGTATTGCATCAAGTCTTCCCCCTCCAAAATCTCCAATTCAAACACCTAGCGGGGCCCACTTTCCCAGCGAGTCACGGATTTTCGCAACATTACGCAACCCCCGGCCCAAAGTGCCATCTGGGACAGGGCAAAGGGCAGAGGGCATTTACCCCCAAAGAAGCACGCCGAGGACGATAGATCCCCAAAAGTCGGAGTAATAGACGAGAGGAAAGCTCAAATTGGGCAGACGGTAGTTTTTGGGGTGGTGTGCGAGTGCTGGCCATTCCATTCCCATTCATCGTCATGGCTGTGTGTGTCTGTTCAGCAATCCCAGCCTTCCATAACACATTCCAAAAACCGCCCACCCTCCCAAACATGCGCCTGGCGCGTATTGATCTTTGGAAACTCATTATAATGCTTTTCAGGGTCTTTAAGTTTTGATTTTTTGGTATTTCAGTTCCTGGTTCTCATAGTTGCGCGTAAAGCCTTCGAAACGGCCTTTTTCGCCGATTTTTTTGCGCGTTTTTGGGAATTTTCCTACGTTTTTGAGATTAGTTGTAGTTTTGTGACCTTCATGAGGTCCAAGCCATAGTTTTTTATCGTTTCCAAAGCTTTTAGGTATATTACGTACCTTCAGCAATTTTGCGGCATTTATTGGCTATTTTCTTGTCGATTTTTTTGGCATGAAAGAGCCCTTCGACAGTTTTTCGATGTTTTTGGCGATTTGCACAATTTTTCGAACATCTGAAGGAATTTCCGGAGACTCTTTGTATGGTGCAATCCATTTTTCCGCATATTCCATTAGCTCCGGCCTATTTCGTGCTACAGATCCCCTTCCCATGCCCTTTGGGTGCCACTGACGGCCCGGATGACCTGATGAATAATTAGCACGGGCATCGGGGAATGATGAATGGCTAATGTGAATGGAGAGAATGGCTAAACAGGTTCCGTGTCGTCAAAGTGGGTTTTTGAGTGTATTCTTACGCCCTACTTTTCGTTTTCTTCTCTTTACAGGTATGTCATGCCTTTTTTATCAACTGGACGGCGACTAAAACGCTTAGTGCCTCCTTAAGATATCGATATTCTGCGCTTTAAAAATTTACTTTTAAGGTGGCTTTTCAAATTTATAGCTATTTAATGCCGGTCCATTATTGTTCTTTGCCCGTTTCCCGTTCGATAAGTTCCAGAATTCGCTCAAAAATTTTAGAAATAAGGGGTGATAATATTTGTAAAAGCGTCCGAAATCACTTATCGCCCCACCACAAACTTCCCGCAAACAATAAACAATTCCCCCGTCATTTCGGGGGGTGTTGAAGTGGGTGGAATCGATGCGTGGGCGGAGAGTGTGAAATGATTGATTACAATTGTGTCCCCCAGAGGGGGAGACGCGTTTTGTGACATCAAGATGGAAAAGTTGGGTTTTGTCGGCAGGTTGGCAACCAGCTGACCATGCGCTTGATTTTCACTTGAAGCTCCAAAAATTTTTCTAGACTTTTAAGTGAGCTTTTAGAAAAACCGTACAACTAGGAAGATTTATCAAGATTTGGCCCTTGAAAACCCACTTCCCATTAATGTGCCTCCGCTTTTCGAGTTCTATTTCGGACTCATGATGTGAAAAACCTTTTTATAAAACTTCACCACACTCTAGCCGACCGTACTTTACTACACTATTAATCACACACCAACTGACTTATAAGCCCTGCCGGCACCTAGGTTATTAGGTGACTAATCCGGCAGCCAATCCGGCGACCGGAAGGAAGCCCCTTCTTTCTCTAGTTCGGGATTTCCTGTTGACCCGGAACATCCTCACTCCTTCATTTATTCTTTGTCTACTGGAAAAATAAGATTTAGGCTTCAGGAAGTCTATCTGTCTCCTTATTCTTCAATTTTCTTTTTCTGCTGGCGAATTTCAGACGTTTTTGGCTTCAGGAACTTGGTTTCAACGGCTCCATTGAATCCACACTTTCCGAATTTCAGACCTTTACCGTTACGTTTCTCCAATTAATTTTCTGTCCGGAGATTGGCTTAATTAATTTATGAGCTTTTTCAGGAGTTGGGGAGCTATACAGCTAAACGCAACCCGTTTGGTTATGAAAAAACGTCGCCAGCTCGCCAGCGACCGCCAAGAGAAAGGCGAGTTAAATTTGGGTTTTATGATTTTAACACAAACTATACAGAAAAAAATACACTATTTAAAATATAAATTGAGTTATTTAAACACAGCTGAACCTGAAAATTTAGTTGGCTTGACGTTCCGAAACCTTCACGACTAGCGTTTTCATATTTACCAGCATCGGCCACATATCCCATATTTGATTGGGGCTACGTGCGACCGGAAATGGAGGGCCGGGCAAAAACAAATAGAGTGAAGCCACCCCATCCAAGGAATTCTTTTTGCGAAAAAAGGCTAGACCCCTTCACCCAGCGCTCCGCCAGTCTGGCTAGCCACATAAATTTATGGCGCTTTTCCGGGGCGCTCCACTAGATAAAGCGAATCGAAAAAGTGGGATGACGGAGAGTGAGATAGAGTGATGATTCGATCATCCGAATGCTTTTTTGGTGGTTGGGGTGATATGGGATAGTGTGAAAATGATGGATCCGGATTGGAAACCTCGATGATTGAAGATTTTGCAAAAAATGAAGTTTTTTAGGTTATTCAACATATATAAAAATTTAATATGGCACTAAGATGATCCCCAGGGAATTATCAAAAAGTTTTTTGAACTGAAAGCTTGCAAACTCAATTAGTACAATTTTTGGGGCGTTTTTCAATTTAAAAAGCAAGGCAATTAAATTAGAAGTAATTAAAGTATATCAGAATAACGATTTCGGTATCTCCAAAATAGTTAACTGACTTTAAAAACGGCTTTAATGACACTTCCTTGACTAAAACAAATCCCTAAACCCCGAAAAAGTGGCAAACGGGAAACGGATGCAAAAGAACGAAAGGTTGGTGTCAAATTACTAGCGGAAAAGTGACGACGGGTCGTTCACGAGGGTAAGGACTTGACCGCGTCTTAATTTTCCCAAACCCGCTACGACCATGTTTAGCTTCAGATGGAGAACGCCGCAATAATAAACAACAGGAGAGCGAGCGGAGTTAAGAAGACTCGGTTCACCACCGACGGCGATGTGAAGGACTGGGTCGACAATAAGAAAGTATGGACGGAAATTAATTTGATTTTTTCAAACCGAAACTCTTCAAAAGCTGCGCTAGCGACTAAAAAAACTTCCTAAACGTTTTGCTAGTTCACTCGGATCCCTAAAAGAATTTTGCGCGATGCCTAGCCCTGCTTCCTTAGAAGGAAAGTAAGAAAAGGGAAAGGGGAAATTCAAAAATAAATCGAAATTTTGTATGGGAAAGGTTTATATTAGCATTTTGAAACGTTCGATTATAGGACCACGTCGAAAACGTATGTAACTACAAAAATACCTCTTAAACGTTGTTTATTGAACCCCAAGAAGCTCTGAAATGGCCTTGCAGGGACATTCATCTACCTTGAAATGAGAAAATGGAACGCTTACTTACGCAAATTTTTACAGATCTACCGACCAGAAGATGGCTTTGACGAGCGGCAAGCTTTGGTGCAATATGATGGACCGGCAGATGACGGTATTTCACTAACGACCAGTTCCAAAATACGCGGTTTCAGTCGAAACCGCATCGACCTCGACATCATCCAGCGATTGTCAACCGCTAGCCCTGGATGGAGGGTTTGGATGGGGGTAAGTTTTCCAGCTCTAAAGGACCCAATAATACTGTAAAACCGCTTAGTTTATTTTTACGTAGAAGGTGTATATGTGGGAAAAACAAAGCAAGTTGAAACTTTTAGTCATCGTGCTGATCTCATTCTTCATCCATTTCATCTGCGATGGGCTGAGCTTCTCGTTTGGAATGATTTATCCGGCGATGCAAGAGGTAAGAAGCCTGACTGTCTCTTCTACTATCTTTCAAATCATACCAGTTATACCAATCAAAATTAATTATACCAATCACATTTTTAGACCTTCGACTCGGCTCGTCTTGGCGCCTCTGTAGTGGCTTCCTTCTACCTAGCAATTCCACTACTTGGAGGACCCATCGCGGGGACCTTAACTGATATTTATGATTGCCGGTAAGCTTCAGAAAGCTATTGTCATTAAACCTGTAATTTTAGCGCCACCACCATTCTGGGCGGTCTCCTCGCCGGTGGCGGCACAATAATAGCGTGGGCCGGCCCGAACAACATCTGGTTTTTTGGCTTTTTCTTTGGGATTGTTACTGGTAGGTGATCAATCACGTCTCGCTTACCTGGTTCAGGAATGGGTCTATGTTTTTGCTACAACTCTGGAATCGTCATCGTTACGTACTACTTTGAGAAGCATCGCGGGTTGGCTACAGCCTTAGCTGTTAGTGGATCTGGAGCTGGGACGCTGGTGTTTCCATGGATTATTGAAAAAGTGAGTTACTTGCTCTCTCTCTCTCTCTCACTCTCTTTCTCTCTTTATCTCTCTTTCTCTCGCCCTCTCTCGCTTCTACGAGCTCTCTGAAGCTTACGCTATTTTTGGACATTTTCAGGTCCTCGCCCACTACGACTTCTGGTGGGCCATCCTCCTCTACGGTATCACCTTCCTCTTCCTCGTGCTCCTCGGAATTTGGATGCGCGATGTCGAGTGGCCGAACGAGACCACGGAGTACAAACGGAACAAATTTTTACGGAAACTCGACAAGATGAAGGAGGACCGGGGAGAGCGTTTGGAATGCCGATCTCGCTGGGTTCAATACTTTGCTACCGGTGAGATACCTCAAAACTGCTAATTTTTGATGTCCGAATTTGAAACACGTAGGAGCCAATGCAAACCAATTTTCCTAGGTCCGAGAAGCTGTCCAGGAACGACCAAGACTCTCAAGAAGTATGCCGGTCATTCCCGTGTATGCTGATGAATTCTTACAGAAGATCGAACCATCAAATTCTATCCAGGTGGGTGGTACTTTCTTACACGTGTACTTCCTCGCCTACGCCGTCAGACCTTAAATTTAACGTATCATACCTTACTTTTATGTATTAAGATGAACTATAGCTATTTTAGTCCATCCGCCAAGCGGTCCTCAACCTCCAGGACAACGTCACCCGATCCAAATCTTTCGGGCTATTCCGGAATCCAGTCCCCAAACTGGACCTTCCCCCGCTTCCAGAAGATGAGATTTTGACGGCAAAGCTTGATCATCTAGATCTGCAGGTAATTTTCGTCCTTTTCACGAGATACCAGATTTTCTTCAGACTCAACCTCTCCCTACAATACCATAACGTCCAAGGGCAGAACCCGAATGTACTCCAATCATAGCATGTCGATGGATGCGCTTGATCAGATGGAGATACATATGGGGTAAGAGGAACGCGTGATTAGTCAAAGCTTCTTAATAGTTCTTGAGAAAATAAAGTCACATGATCATTTGAAATTTCAGCGCAATGACAGAACTTGGACCCTCATCTGGCTCCAGCAGTGATTCGGCTCTTTCGAATGATGGGGATTCATCGAGTTCTGAGTTGTCGGATCACATTTTGACGAAGCAGGTGGGTACAAGAGAGAGAGAGAGAGAGAGAGAGAGAGAGAGAGAGAGAGAGAGAGAGAGAGAGAACAGACAGAGAGATAGAAAGGGAGAAAGAGCGAGAGAAAGAGAGAAAACGAGCCTTATAAAACTTTAATTTAGTCGAGTCAACCTCGTGAACTCTCCATCGTCCAACCATCAAATGCTCCCGCAAAAATTGTCAACGTCGATAGCGGAATCGTGATGAAGTGGGATCGACAGGGAGCTGGTAAGTTTCAAAGTAAACAGTTTTGATTTCTCCCTTAAGCTGTTAAAGCGCCCAAATTTAGGGATGCCAGGCCAGTTGAACCAGACGGCGCGTGGCATCCGCACATCCATGGTGGCACACTCTCGTGTCCCGGCTAGTAACGCAACTGGTTTAAGGTAGGGGATAACGGCGTCAGGGCTTACGAACGTTTTTTTGCTTAGGTATATGGCACTCCGAGATTCATTCCGGGGTCTTCGCTCAAAAGTACCATCGGCTCCTACGCTTTTTGTGAAAAAGAAGAAGAAGAAGACGCTGAAGGACGTGTTGCACTTGAAACAGGTAGGGGGCATCTAAAATCGAATAAATATAATTTTACAACCTCTGTTCCTTAGGCTTTTGAAAAGAATAAAATTGTTACATTCAGATGAAAACCACGATCACCGACACGGCCAAGGAGTACTGGCGCCTCGCCATGGACTGGCGGTTCTCCGCCTACCTCTTTTCGATCTTTCTGCTCTACATGTTCTATGATATCCCATACGTCAACTTCCCCGAATTTGTCGATGAACATCTTGGAGTTCCGCTCAGCCAGGTACAAAAAATTTCCCTCGTGGTAAAAAGAACTTTCTAGGCTTCAAGTCTCGTTGCCGGTATCGGAGGGTTCAACCTGATTTCAATGTTTTTCTGTGGCTTTTTGAGTGATCGGGGATGGATTAAGGAGGTGAGTAATTCTTAGCGGTTACTTCTATGAAATTGATTATATCATAGAGAGTTACTTGAAAATACAGTATTATTTAGCATCTATTCCTTGTTTACGGAGTCATGATTTCGTTGTGCGGTGTGTGCCTTCTGCTGTCGACGATCGCTCAGGATTACAGATTTATGCTGGTAAGAGAGCGCGAGAGGGAGAACGAGAGTTAGGGCAAGAGAGAGAGCGGCAGAGAGCGTGTGAGAGAGAGATACATCCGATACTAAACCCGATACATCCTTTTCAGGCCATTTCTTGGCTATACGGCTTCTTCATCGCTTCTAACTACGTACTCGGCTCGGTGCTGCTCTGTGAGCTGATGTTCGTCTCGGATTTCCAGAATGGATACGGATTCTTGTCGATGACCCAGGGTATCGGGAATCTCATTGGACCGGCATTAGTTGGTACGTTTTCGAATTAGTGGAACCCAAATGGGCGTTTCCATGAAAATCGGATATGAACCAGCAATTACAATCATGCTTTTTAAACAACTTAATGTTCTTAAAAGACTTTAAATCAATGATGTTCGAAAAAGGCTTTATGGAAAATAGCATTTAATTTAACATTTTCAGGTTGGGTTCGCGATGCTACCAACAGCTACCAAGTGATGTTCATCGTCGGTGCTGTCGGGATGATAATTTCTGGGATCATCTGCATTGGAATCCACGTCTCCTGGGAGGACGAGGATGAGGAGACGGAAAATAGGTCAGTTACTCCGTAACATTGATTAAAATGAAACCGTTATTGCATGTAAGCGAGCTAGAAACTTTACTGAGCGACGGCAATTTAATTCTTGAGCCATAAAAGCAATACGACGCGATTTAAAAACCATTTTTCAATTGCGCTGAAGCTCCTTACTTTCCAAAAAGACATTTAAAAGATAAAAGTTAAATAAATAAATACTAGAAAATTTACAAGGGTTTTTTAGTCGTAAACCTTCGAAGAAACTCTCCAACTCCAATGTCCACAACGCTGAGGAAGGCAAGCTCGACGAAAAACCGAGGAATGGAATTCTATTGAGCCCATAAAAACCTTGTAAGATACTTTGATAGCCATGTGATAACCCCTTGTTCTTCATTCTAGGATTTTCCCCATGGGTACCCGACCGTGGCTTTATTAAAGTGCATTTTAAATTGTGTTTTATTGTGATTGGCCCGTTTTGCATGGCCTTTACATACATATTTTCGAATTTCCCTTTTGATTGGTGATCCGTTTCGATAAGGACTGGTGAACAAAAGAAACGAGTGTTTTTAGCATTTTCTTGAGCGTATTAAACTTTGATTTTGCGATTCTCCTAGACGAGTGCATTCCTGAGATACGTACAACCTTTTTGTATTTGCCTTTAGTTAATAAATGATTAAAAAACTGTGCACCAAGGCCCGGATCTAGATCAAACACCGAAGAAAAATGACATTCACAGGACAGGTCAATCTTAACAATAGATATGGTCTTTTGTAGGCGTTGCGCTTGAAAGCGAGCATTCATGGTGGATCATCAGCGCTGTATTGCAGAATTTACATAATCGCAAAATTCTCATCGCTGGGAAACATGGCAATTGCAAATGGAGCAGCAAAACCAGAGATACGTGACCTGGATCTGAGAGCCGCAATAAGCGATGCAAACGTGTCATTATCTGATAATATTCTTCATACTGCTGGTGGCCAACTTAGATGGAGCGTGCGTAAAGAGGTATACCTTAAATAATTACTAAATACCTAGATGTAAATAATTAAATAAAAAATACAAATAAACACCCTACTGTAAATAAAAAAAATCCCGCATTGTCCCGAAACCCTGCCCCCAAACAGTCGCACACAAGAATTGATGGCGGCTTCTTGGTATTCAATCAAGGCTAGCTCACAGGACTTCGTCAGAATATCATCATCTAACAATAAGAGCTTGACCGCGCTTGACTGTCCACACACTTTGGTAGTACGCTCTATTCATGCCTATCGCCAGGCCATCGAAGCAGACGACGGCCAGCAACATCATCTCGAGCACCAACACACCAAAAGGTCGGTCATTCTGGTGAGCTGCTCGGTTTGAAGTCATCAAATAGGTATTTAAGAAATTAAAAGCAATTTAGCATGCTCATTGTGCACGCAGGACATGCTCAACGAAACACGTAGATACGATGGATCACATGGTTTTGATAATGGTTTGACTTGCGATCTGGCTCGTTTTTCTTGGTCAGAACAATACGAATCGGTTTGTTTTCAGCTACCCTAATAATGGTCGATGGTTGCGCGACGTTCTACCTGGTTTGCGCTAGCCCAAACTCAAACGAGCCGGCCATTATTGTAAGCCGAAAAACATTCCCTAGCAAAATTGAAGGGGGACACTCCAAGTGCTTATGTAACCAATTCCGTGATTTAGTTCGATTGGAGGATCGCCACCGTGCCATTGGACGGCAACAAAGCGGCTCTGAGTCTGTGGTGTGAGGAGGGGTTGATCTGGCAATATACTGAGGGCGACCTAACCACCTATGTCACTCAATATGAATGCGGTGATCTGGGTGTCTAAAAATTTCCAGAACAACATAAAGTTTTTCATAAGTTTTCCTGCTTGTTAACAAAGTTTACACAATCAGTCGCGAATGGCGCAGCTTACAGCTCCTGGAGCCTTTTGTCACAGAGAGCTATTTGTCACAGCATCACAAAATTCCAATGAGAAACGATGCGTTAAAGGGCTCAAAACTGGAAAACCCGTTGAAAGAAACCCGCTGGCAGAAAACACGGCAAGCCAGATATTTGAACTCTGCGAGCCGTGAAAAAAAACTGGGGCCCGACTCGCTTCTCCTAATTTCCTTGCATCTCCGAATTGTTCCCGATGCCTCGAGTTTGAGGATGAGGCCTCGAGTCCATGCCGCAGGAACATTACCGGTCAGACCTTCCCGTCGTCTTGGTCTAAACCTGGGTTTCATGGCTACGGTTCCTCTCTCACTCTCTCCCTGCCGAATCCCGTGCATGATGATGATCATATGCAAAAAAATCAAAATTTCCCTCTTTCCCTACATTTTTTGGTGCTCGACTTGTGATTTACATCCGTAGAAATGCTCAAACTGATGATCCTTATGAAAGTTGCTCAAATCAAATCTGGATTTGATTTCAAAGTCCAGCCGGTTTCAAATCAAATCCAGATTTGATTTCGAATGAAATCTCAAAACTTTTATTGAAATCAAATCGAATTTGAGTCGGATTTGATTTGAATAATAATACCTCTACGTTAGAACGAAGCTAGCCGGGAGGATGTCAGAATCGCCAAAGCAAAAGCGCCAACCACTAAAGCGCGCAGGCAGAAGCGCCAAACGAAAAGCGCCCAACGCCAAAAAGCGCCCAATGCCAAAAAGCGCCCAATGCCAGAAAGCGCTCCATGGGGAAAGCCAACGTATGGAGGGAGGAAACAATTACATAAAGTAGAGATAAAATAGCTGTTTTAATAGGTTTTCTGGTGTTATTATGGTAGTTTAGCGGCAGTTCGACCTATCAACTATAATAATTTTGTTGTGGTCTCCGTCTGTCCGTGTGAAGCCGAATTCAACTCGAAGGGGAAAGGAGCTAGAGCTTAGCTCTCTTCGGATTCGGATAGAGCGCCATCAGAAACCCCCAAACTGATAAAAAAATTATGAAAAACTTTTAGTTTAAATTATTAAAATTAACTTTGAAAGTTTTTCCTTAGTAAAAGGGTGGGGGACGGAGGTTGGGGTGATTTTGGACATAGTGAGCCAGGTGGCGCGCGTTTCGTGGATGAAAATTTTCACGGGGGATTTCATTTCTTTTTTTTCTCTCATTCCATCCGGTCGGTCGTTATTTTTGTTTTTTAAGGGGATTTCGGCTAGGGGAGGTATCTGAAACCATCGGGAAGGTATTTAGGTAGTTTTTGAAGTGGATTTCAGCAATGGGGGGTATCTGAAGCCATCAGGAAGGTATTTTGGTAGGTTTTAAAGGGGATTTCAGCCATGGGGGGTATCTGAAGCCATCAGGAAGGTATTTTGGTAGTTTTTGAACGGGATTTCGGCTATGGGGGGTATTGAGGGAGGTGGGAAAGGATGTGGTGGAGTGGGACATGGAGGGTAGCCCGAAGGCCAGATGGTTGCAGTCGCGAAGCGACTGTAACCATCTGGTTAGGCCATAAATTACCGACTGGGTCAAGTTATTCTGGCCTTCTAGGGCATTCTTTCACTCGAATAGCTAGTTCTCTTCTAAAGCAGCTTTTCCACTATTTTTGACGTAGTTTCTTGATCTCTACATGCTCGAACCGGTCCGAATATACATTTGTGTATCATGTGAGAAAGGTATAAAGTCGCCGTGGAAGGTTGTTTAGTGCCATTTTCGGATCCATTACCCGGAAATACGGCGTTTTCCTCGTCGTTCTGGCCTCCAAACACTGTTTTATAACAAGTATTTCGTGCTTGCAACAGTATTGTGACTGAAAACATCAGAAATCGTGAGAACATGAGGCAAACCCGGTAAAACTAGAGACTGAAACACGGCAATTCAAGCCAAAAAGACCCAATAAGGCCAAAACAACCCGCTCGGGGTGATAATTTGCGATTGCCCCCCATTAGTCATAAAACCATTAGTCATAAACTCATTAGTCATAAACCCATTAGTCATAAATTCCATTAGTCATAAACCCATTAGTCATAAATTCCATTAATCATAAATCCATTAGTCATAAATCCATTAGTCATAAATTACGTTAGTCATAAATCCATTAGTCATAAATTCCATTAGTCATAAACTCATTAGTCCTAAATTCTATTAGTCATAAATTCAATAGTCATAAATTCCAATAGTCATAAATGTTATGAAACTGATTGCTTGGAAATGTTATTCTCTGACATAATCCCGTTAACAAATCCAAAATTAATAGGTTTAATGATATCCGATCACGTGCAACCAAGAAGTTTGATTCGAGAACACGACAAGGACCATCACATACACCTCAAGACCTCTAACCTCAAACCTCGAAACTCAAAACTCAAAACTCAACACTTAAACCTCAAAATCTACGATTAATAAAATTTATGGCTCTTGAATTTATGACTAATGGAATTTATGACTAATGAGTTTATGACTAATGGAATTTATGACTAATGGATTTATGACTAATGGAATTTATGACTAATGGGTTTATGACTAATGGAATTTATGACTAATGGGTTTATGACTAATGGAATTTATGACTAATGGGTTTATGACTAATGGAATTTATGACTTATGGGTTTATGACTAATGGTTTTATGACTAATGGGGTTATGACTAATGGTTTTATGACTAATGGATTTCGCCCATAATTTGCCGTCTACAAAGCCTACCTATCGCTAAACAACGTTTAAAAGGCATACAAAGCTTGAAAAAAGCCATTTTATGTAATTGTTTCCTCCCTCCATACGTTGGCTTTCCCCATGGAGCGCTTTCTGGCATTGGGCGCTTTTTGGCATTGGGCGCTTTTTGGCGTTGGGCGCTTTTCGTTTGGCGCTTCTGCCTGCGCGCTTTAGTGGTTGGCGCTTTTGCTTTGGCGATTCTGACATCCTCC
Organism: Mesorhabditis spiculigera; assembly: GCA_958295435.1. Classification (NCBI taxonomy): domain Eukaryota; kingdom Metazoa; phylum Nematoda; class Chromadorea; order Rhabditida; family Rhabditidae; genus Mesorhabditis; species Mesorhabditis spiculigera. Next base: position 24,621 of record CATQJA010001213.1, on the reverse strand, counting down.
CAGCTAGCCGCACAAGCTAGCGCCGCAGACTTTAGAACGAAGCTAGCCGCACAAGCTAGAGCCGCAGGCTTTAGAACGAAGCTCGGCCGAAACCCTCTTCAAAAACGAAAATAAGGACCTGGGATACGTGGGTGAAAAAAAAGAAAGGAAATGGCTCCGGTGAAAATTTTCAGCCCTGTGCGCCAACGAAACGCGCGCGACCTGGCTCACTATGTCCGAAATCACGCCAAAGTCCCTTCCCGCGCTCCTTTTACTAAGGAATAAACTTTCAAAGTTGATTTTAATAATTTAAACTAAAACTTTTTCGTAATTTCTTTATCAGTTTGGGGGTTTCTGACCACTCTCTATCCGAATCCGAAGAACCTAAGCTCTAGCTCCTTTCCCCTTCGTGTTGAATTCGGCTTCAGACAGACAGACAGACGGAGACCACAACAAAATTATTATAGTTGCTATTTATTGCACCGATCATCACTTAAAGCTCGAACATGAGGATGCAGCGGAATCGTTTTCCGTTTGGACCAAACAACCCATCATCTGCGCCATAGCAGGGCGTTCCGGACGATTCCAGATTTCCTCTGAAGTCCTGGCTCTTCTGCAAATAAATAAATGAAACATAAAAAGAGATTAACATGCCAAATATAAAAATATCATAAACTATTTTAGTTTTTCTTCTTTTTCTTCTGTCCGCTTACCTTCAGTTCGGTCCAGAAGACGGCTGCGTCCTCCTTAGAACGTACTGCCTTTCCGACTTGGACCCGGCCTTCGATTCCACATCCCAGAGCTCCTCCACCGCAAGCGAGCGTCGGACGCCAAACGCAGGACTGAAAAGGACATACATATGTACTCGCTTGCGCAACCCACCGTGTTAGTCTTACTTCGAAAACCCATCCGCCACTGGACGTAGCGATCATGAGGGTGAGGAGAACGAGCGGCTTGAAGATCCTACTATATATAAAAAAATTAGTGTTTGTGTGTGCCACTTTGCATCCGCTGCCGTCTGTCTGTCCGGAGGATATATCGATAGGCGCAAGGCTTTAAGGTATGTATCATTAGGTGCGCAATGGTCTTGGGATGACTGCACACCCATCAGCTTTTACAAAAACAGCTGTTTTCAACATTAAATTTAAGCTTTTGTCAAAGCTTCTTTGTTAAAAAACAATTAGCATAGACGAATTAATTAGGATTAGACGATATAAAAGGCAGTAGCGATTGTTTTTCATTTTTTTGTCATCTGAATTCAGGAAAATTATGCAAAGTGAAAGATGAAATGGGGTCAGACGGGGCCAGGGTTGAAAAGTCGCGTAGCGGCTTTTCAACCCTGGTATTCTAGAAAAGAAAAAGTACCTTATTCAGTTTCGGAGTGAGGTAAACACAATTGTATCTGAATAAATAGAGCTATGTGATTAAATAAGGGCAGAGCAGACGAGAGGTTTCAATGGATGTATCTTATCGGGGCATGCTTACATATATGCGGAATGCGTAGGGAACAACAATCGCACCACAAGGCGCCCAACCTGATTCATATGGGGGCCGTCAGACAAAACACTGCCTTCCGCTACACGACATTATAAGACAGCGAGAATCTGTATTTCGACGAGATGGTTGGAAATAGGGGTCGCTATGGGGAAGGGGAGACAGGGCAGGGGCTTTCGGCGAGAGGGGAATTTCGGCAGGAATTCGCCTCCCGCGAACGAAATTATGTCAATTTCTGGCGATTCTTTAATTTAATTATTAAAAATCAAAATTTATCATTTCGCAGAAATAAAAAACGGCATCTTTATGAGTTTTTCAAGCGCTTTCGGATGAGCTAGGTCTTGTCCCAAAACTCCATTTGCGCCTGAGAACGTCTCCTTGTGAGTCGAATCAAGCAAAGGGTAGCTCCAAAAAGGGGCCTTGCCAGCGGGATCTGTGTATTTATATCAATTCGCTAAGTGTATGCCAAAGTGTGGAATGTCATGTTAATTCGTGAAATGCTTTTAACTTAATGTTTCGAAATGTAATTTTGTTGAAGTGCTGAGTGCTGAGTTTGTCAGCATGTTTTGTGTTAACTGTTCCTCTCTTGTAAGTGGTAACTGTATTGCACACATTATCCTTTGAGTTGTATTCTTTATTTATTATGAATTTTCATCGTGAATTCATACCAGTAAACGAATTATATCGAAATTTCTGCGCTTCCGCCGTACGCATGCTTAAGATTTCTCACAATTCTACTTTCTTCGACGCGCGCAATCTTCTGGTGAGCACTACATATAATAATATTGTCAGGAAACGTGTATGCAAAATTTTGATAATATTTCAGATGACGTTACAAGCAATTTGATGATACCATGCCCCTCTAGATGAACTAACTGTCTGACAATAAAGAGATAACTGAAAGAATTATATGAATTGGATTTATTAGAAAGGATGCGAGTCCTGAGAAGTGAGGAGAAGATGACGATGTCTTTTAGATGACGTTACAAGCATGTTGATGATACCATACCCCTATAGATGAACTAACTGTCTGACAATAAAGAGTCACTGAAAGAATTATATGAATTGGATTTATTAGAAAGGATGCGAGTCCTGAGAAGTGAGGAGAAGATGACGATGTCTTTTAGATGACGTTACAAGCATGTTGATGATACCATACCCCTATAGATGAACTAACTGTCTGACAATAAAGAGATAACTGAAAGAATTATATGAATTGGATTTATTAGAAAGGATGCGAGTCCTGAGAAGTGAGGAGAAGATGACGATGTCTTTTAGATGACGTTACAAGCATGTTGATGATACCATACCCCTATAGATGAACTAACTGTCTGACAATAAAGAGTCACTGAAAGAATTATATGAATTGGATTTATTAGAAAGGATGCGAGTCCTGAGAAGTGAGGAGAAGATGACGATGTCTTTTAGATGACGTTACAAGCAATTTGATGATACCATGCCCCTCTAGATGAACTAACTGTCTGACAATAAAGAGATAACTGAAAGAATTATATGAATTGGATTTATTAGAAAGGATGCGAGTCCTGAGAAGTGAGGAGAAGATGACGATGTCTTTTAGATGACGTTACAAGCATGTTGATGATACCATACCCCTATAGATGAACTAACTGTCTGACAATAAAGAGTCACTGAAAGAATTATATGAATTGGATTTATTAGAAAGGATGCGAGTCCTGAGAAGTGAGGAGAAGATGACGATGTCTTTTAGATGACGTTACAAGCATGTTGATGATACCATACCCCTATAGATGAACTAACTGTCTGACAATAAAGAGATAACTGAAAGAATTATATGAATTGGATTTATTAGAAAGGATGCGAGTCCTGAGAAGTGAGGAGAAGATGACGATGTCTTTTAGATGACGTTACAAGCATGTTGATGATACCATACCCCTATAGATGAACTAACTGTCTGACAATAAAGAGTCACTGAAAGAATTATATGAATTGGATTTATTAGAAAGGATGCGAGTCCTGAGAAGTGAGGAGAAGATGACGATGTCTTTTAGATGACGTTACAAGCAATTTGATGATACCATGCCCCTCTAGATGAACTAACTGTCTGACAATAAAGAGATAACTGAAAGAATTATATGAATTGGATTTATTAGAAAGGATGCGAGTCCTGAGAAGTGAGGAGAAGATGACGATGTCTTTTAGATGACGTTACAAGCATGTTGATGATACCATACCCCTATAGATGAACTAACTGTCTGACAATAAAGAGTCACTGAAAGAATTATATGAATTGGATTTATTAGAAAGGATGCGAGTCCTGAGAAGTGAGGAGAAGATGACGATGTCTTTTAGATGACGTTACAAGCATGTTGATGATACCATACCCCTATAGATGAACTAACTGTCTGACAATAAAGAGATAACTGAAAGAATTATATGAATTGGATTTATTAGAAAGGATGCGAGTCCTGAGAAGTGAGGAGAAGATGACGATGTCTTTTAGATGACGTTACAAGCATGTTGATGATACCATACCCCTATAGATGAACTAACTGTCTGACAATAAAGAGATAACTGAAAGAATTATATGAATTGGATTTATTAGAAAGGATGCGAGTCCTGAGAAGTGAGGAGAAGATGACGATGTCTTTTAGATGACGTTACAAGCATGTTGATGATACCATACCCCTATAGATGAACTAACTGTCTGACAATAAAGAGATAACTGAAAGAATTATATGAATTGGATTTATTAGAAAGGATGCGAGTCCTGAGAAGTGAGGAGAAGATGACGATGTCTTTTAGATGACGTTACAAGCATGTTGATGATACCATACCCCTATAGATGAACTAACTGTCTGACAATAAAGAGATAACTGAAAGAATTATATGAATTGGATTTATTAGAAAGGATGCGAGTCCTGAGAAGTGAGGAGAAGATGACGATGTCTTTTTAGATGACGTTACAAGCATGTTGATGATACCATACCCCTATAGATGAACTAACTGTCTGACAATAAAGAGATAACTGAAAGAATTATATGAATTGGATTTATTAGAAAGGATGCGAGTCCTGAGAAGTGAGGAGAAGATGACGATGTCTTTTAGATGACGTTACAAGCATGTTGATGATACCATACCCCTATAGATGAACTAACTGTCTGACAATAAAGAGATAACTGAAAGAATTATATGAATTGGATTTATTAGAAAGGATGCGAGTCCTGAGAAGTGAGGAGAAGATGACGATGTCTTTTAGATGACGTTACAAGCATGTTGATGATACCATACCCCTATAGATGAACTAACTGTCTGACAATAAAGAGTCACTGAAAGAATTATATGAATTGGATTTATTAGAAAGGATGCGAGTCCTGAGAAGTGAGGAGAAGATGACGATGTCTTTTAGATGACGTTACAAGCATGTTGATGATACCATACCCCTATAGATGAACTAACTGTCTGACAATAAAGAGATAACTGAAAGAATTATATGAATTGGATTTATTAGAAAGGATGCGAGTCCTGAGAAGTGAGGAGAAGATGACGATGTCTTTTAGATGACGTTACAAGCATGTTGATGATACCATACCCCTATAGATGAACTAACTGTCTGACAATAAAGAGATAACTGAAAGAATTATATGAATTGGATTTATTAGAAAGGATGCGAGTCCTGAGAAGTGAGGGAGAAGATGACGATGTCTTTTAGATGACGTTACAAGCATGTTGATGATACCATACCCCTATAGATGAACTAACTGTCTGACAATAAAGAGATAACTGAAAGAATTATATGAATTGGATTTATTAGAAAGGATGCGAGTCCTGAGAAGTGAGGAGAAGATGACGATGTCTTTTAGATGACGTTACAAGCATGTTGATGATACCATACCCCTATAGATGAACTAACTGTCTGACAATAAAGAGATAACTGAAAGAATTATATGAATTGGATTTATTAGAAAGGATGCGAGTCCTGAGAAGTGAGGAGAAGATGACGATGTCTTTTAGATGACGTTACAAGCATGTTGATGATACCATACCCCTATAGATGAACTAACTGTCTGACAATAAAGAGATAACTGAAAGAATTATATGAATTGGATTTATTAGAAAGGATGCGAGTCCTGAGAAGTGAGGAGAAGATGACGATGTCTTTTAGATGACGTTACAAGCATGTTGATGATACCATACCCCTATAGATGAACTAACTGTCTGACAATAAAGAGATAACTGAAAGAATTATATGAATTGGATTTATTAGAAAGGATGCGAGTCCTGAGAAGTGAGGAGAAGATGACGATGTCTTTTAGATGACGTTACAAGCATGTTGATGATACCATACCCCTATAGATGAACTAACTGTCTGACAATAAAGAGATAACTGAAAGAATTATATGAATTGGATTTATTAGAAAGGATGCGAGTCCTGAGAAGTGAGGAGAAGATGACGATGTCTTTTAGATGACGTTACAAGCATGTTGATGATACCATACCCCTATAGATGAACTAACTGTCTGACAATAAAGAGTCACTGAAAGAATTATATGAATTGGATTTATTAGAAAGGATGCGAGTCCTGAGAAGTGAGGAGAAGATGACGATGTCTTTTAGATGACGTTACAAGCATGTTGATGATACCATACCCCTATAGATGAACTAACTGTCTGACAATAAAGAGATAACTGAAAGAATTATATGAATTGGATTTATTAGAAAGGATGCGAGTCCTGAGAAGTGAGGAGAAGATGACGATGTCTTTTAGATGACGTTACAAGCATGTTGATGATACCATACCCCTATAGATGAACTAACTGTCTGACAATAAAGAGATAACTGAAAGAATTATATGAATTGGATTTATTAGAAAGGATGCGAGTCCTGAGAAGTGAGGAGAAGATGACGATGTCTTTTAGATGACGTTACAAGCATGTTGATGATACCATACCCCTATAGATGAACTAACTGTCTGACAATAAAGAGTCACTGAAAGAATTATATGAATTGGATTTATTAGAAAGGATGCGAGTCCTGAGAAGTGAGGAGAAGATGACGATGTCTTTTAGATGACGTTACAAGCAATTTGATGATACCATACCCCTATAGATGAACTAACTGTCTGACAATAAAGAGATAACTGGAAAGAATTATATGAATTGGATTTATTAGAAAGGATGCGAGTCCTGAGAAGTGAGGAGAAGATGACGATGTCTTTTAGATGACGTTACAAGCATGTTGATGATACCATACCCCTATAGATGAACTAACTGTCTGACAATAAAGAGTCACTGAAAGAATTATATGAATTGGATTTATTAGAAAGGATGCGAGTCCTGAGAAGTGAGGAGAAGATGACGATGTCTTTTAGATGACGTTACAAGCATGTTGATGATACCATACCCCTATAGATGAACTAACTGTCTGACAATAAAGAGATAACTGAAAGAATTATATGAATTGGATTTATTAGAAAGGATGCGAGTCCTGAGAAGTGAGGAGAAGATGACGATGTCTTTTAGATGACGTTACAAGCATGTTGATGATACCATACCCCTATAGATGAACTAACTGTCTGACAATAAAGAGATAACTGAAAGAATTATATGAATTGGATTTATTAGAAAGGATGCGAGTCCTGAGAAGTGAGGAGAAGATGACGATGTCTTTTAGATGACGTTACAAGCATGTTGATGATACCATACCCCTATAGATGAACTAACTGTCTGACAATAAAGAGATAACTGAAAGAATTATATGAATTGGATTTATTAGAAAGGATGCGAGTCCTGAGAAGTGAGGAGAAGATGACGATGTCTTTTAGATGACGTTACAAGCATGTTGATGATACCATACCCCTATAGATGAACTAACTGTCTGACAATAAAGAGATAACTGAAAGAATTATATGAATTGGATTTATTAGAAAGGATGCGAGTCCTGAGAAGTGAGGAGAAGATGACGATGTCTTTTAGATGACGTTACAAGCATGTTGATGATACCATACCCCTCTAGATGAACTAACTGTCTGACAATAAAGAGATAACTGAAAGAATTATATGAATTGGATTTATTAGAAAGGATGCGAGTCCTGAGAAGTGAGGAGAAGATGACGATGTCTTTTAGATGACGTTACAAGCATTTTGATGATACCATACCCCTCTAGATGAACTAACTGTCTGACAATAAAGAGATAACTGAAAGAATTATATGAATTGGATTTATTAGAAAGGATGCGAGTCCTGAGAAGTGAGGAGAAGATGACGATGTCTTTTAGATGACGTTACAAGCATGTTGATGATACCATACCCCTATAGATGAACTAACTGTCTGACAATAAAGAGATAACTGAAAGAATTATATTAATTGGATTTATTAGAAAGGATGCGAGTCCTGAGAAGTGAGGAGAAGATGACGATGTCTTTTAGATGACGTTACAAGCATGTTGATGATACCATACCCCTCTAGATGAACTAACTGTCTGACAATAAAGAGATAACTGAAAGAATTATATTAATTGGATTTATTAGAAAGGATGCGAGTCCTGAGAAGTGAGGAGAAGATGACGATGTCTTTTAGATGACGTTACAAGCAATTTGATGATACCATACCCCTCTAGATGAACTAACTGTCTGACAATAAAGAGATAACTGAAAGAATTATATGAATTGGATTTATTAGAAAGGATGCGAGTCCTGAGAAGTGAGGAGAAGATGACGATGTCTTTTAGATGACGTTACAAGCAATTTGATGATACCATACCCCTCTAGATGAACTAACTGTCTGACAATAAAGAGATAACTGAAAGAATTATATGAATTGGATTTATTAGAAAGGATGCGAGTCCTGAGAAGTGAGGAGAAGATGACGATGTCTTTTAGATGACGTTACAAGCAATTTGATGATACCATACCCCTCTAGATGAACTAACTGTCTGACAATAAAGAGATAACTGAAAGAATTATATTAATTGGATTTATTAGAAAGGATGCGAGTCCTGAGAAGTGAGGAGAAGATGACGATGTCTTTTAGATGACGTTACAAGCATGTTGATGATACCATACCCCTATAGATGAACTAACTGTCTGACAATAAAGAGATAACTGAAAGAATTATATTAATTGGATTTATTAGAAAGGATGCGAGTCCTGAGAAGTGAGGAGAAGATGACGATGTCTTTTAGATGACGTTACAAGCAAGTTGATGATACCATACCCCTATAGATGAACTAACTGTCTGACAATAAAGAGATAACTGGAAAGAATTATATGAATTGGATTTATTAGAAAGGATGCGAGTCCTGAGAAGTGAGGAGAAGATGACGATGTCTTTTTAGATGACGTTACAAGCATGTTGATGATACCATACCCCTATAGATGAACTAACTGTCTGACAATAAAGAGATAACTGAAAGAATTATATGAATTGGATTTATTAGAAAGGATGCGAGTCCTGAGAAGTGAGGAGAAGATGACGATGTCTTTTAGATGACGTTACAAGCATGTTGATGATACCATACCCCTATAGATGAACTAACTGTCTGACAATAAAGAGATAACTGAAAGAATTATATTAATTGGATTTATTAGAAAGGATGCGAGTCCTGAGAAGTGAGGAGAAGATGACGATGTCTTTTAGATGACGTTACAAGCATGTTGATGATACCATACCCCTATAGATGAACTAACTGTCTGACAATAAAGAGATAACTGAAAGAATTATATTAATTGGATTTATTAGAAAGGATGCGAGTCCTGAGAAGTGAGGAGAAGATGACGATGTCTTTTAGATGACGTTACAAGCATGTTGATGATACCATACCCCTATAGATGAACTAACTGTCTGACAATAAAGAGATAACTGAAAGAATTATATTAATTGGATTTATTAGAAAGGATGCGAGTCCTGAGAAGTGAGGAGAAGATGACGATGTCTTTTAGATGACGTTACAAGCATGTTGATGATACCATACCCCTATAGATGAACTAACTGTCTGACAATAAAGAGATCACTGAAAGAATTATATTAATTGGATTTATTAGAAAGGATGCGAGTCCTGAGAAGTGAGGAGAAGATGACGATGTCTTTTAGATGACGTTACAAGCATGTTGATGATACCATACCCCTATAGATGAACTAACTGTCTGACAATAAAGAGATAACTGAAAGAATTATATTAATTGGATTTATTAGAAAGGATGCGAGTCCTGAGAAGTGAGGAGAAGATGACGATGTCTTTTAGATGACGTTACAAGCATGTTGATGATACCATACCCCTATAGATGAACTAACTGTCTGACAATAAAGAGATAACTGAAAGAATTATATTAATTGGATTTATTAGAAAGGATGCGAGTCCTGAGAAGTGAGGAGAAGATGACGATGTCTTTTAGATGACGTTACAAGCATGTTGATGATACCATACCCCTATAGATGAACTAACTGTCTGACAATAAAGAGATAACTGAAAGAATTATATGAATTGGATTTATTAGAAAGGATGCGAGTCCTGAGAAGTGAGGAGAAGATGACGATGTCTTTTAGATGACGTTACAAGCAAGTTGATGATACCATACCCCTATAGATGAACTAACTGTCTGACAATAAAGAGATAACTGAAAGAATTATATTAATTGGATTTATTAGAAAGGATGCGAGTCCTGAGAAGTGAGGAGAAGATGACGATGTCTTTTTAGATGACGTTACAAGCATGTTGATGATACCATACCCCTATAGATGAACTAACTGTCTGACAATAAAGAGATAACTGAAAGAATTATATTAATTGGATTTATTAGAAAGGATGCGAGTCCTGAGAAGTGAGGAGAAGATGACGATGTCTTTTAGATGACGTTACAAGCATGTTGATGATACCATACCCCTATAGATGAACTAACTGTCTGACAATAAAGAGATAACTGAAAGAATTATATTAATTGGATTTATTAGAAAGGATGCGAGTCCTGAGAAGTGAGGAGAAGATGACGATGTCTTTTTAGATGACGTTACAAGCATGTTGATGATACCATACCCCTATAGATGAACTAACTGTCTGACAATAAAGAGATAACTGAAAGAATTATATTAATTGGATTTATTAGAAAGGATGCGAGTCCTGAGAAGTGAGGAGAAGATGACGATGTCTTTTAGATGACGTTACAAGCATGTTGATGATACCATACCCCTATAGATGAACTAACTGTCTGACAATAAAGAGATAACTGAAAGAATTATATTAATTGGATTTATTAGAAAGGATGCGAGTCCTGAGAAGTGAGGAGAAGATGACGATGTCTTTTAGATGACGTTACAAGCATGTTGATGATACCATACCCCTATAGATGAACTAACTGTCTGACAATAAAGAGATAACTGAAAGAATTATATTAATTGGATTTATTAGAAAGGATGCGAGTCCTGAGAAGTGAGGAGAAGATGACGATGTCTTTTAGATGACGTTACAAGCATGTTGATGATACCATACCCCTATAGATGAACTAACTGTCTGACAATAAAGAGATAACTGAAAGAATTATATTAATTGGATTTATTAGAAAGGATGCGAGTCCTGAGAAGTGAGGAGAAGATGACGATGTCTTTTAGATGACGTTACAAGCATGTTGATGATACCATACCCCTATAGATGAACTAACTGTCTGACAATAAAGAGATAACTGAAAGAATTATATTAATTGGATTTATTAGAAAGGATGCGAGTCCTGAGAAGTGAGGAGAAGATGACGATGTCTTTTAGATGACGTTACAAGCATGTTGATGATACCATACCCCTATAGATGAACTAACTGTCTGACAATAAAGAGATAACTGAAAGAATTATATTAATTGGATTTATTAGAAAGGATGCGAGTCCTGAGAAGTGAGGAGAAGATGACGATGTCTTTTAGATGACGTTACAAGCATGTTGATGATACCATACCCCCTATAGATGAACTAACTGTCTGACAATAAAGAGATAACTGAAAGAATTATATTAATTGGATTTATTAGAAAGGATGCGAGTCCTGAGAAGTGAGGAGAAGATGACGATGTCTTTTAGATGACGTTACAAGCATGTTGATGATACCATACCCCTATAGATGAACTAACTGTCTGACAATAAAGAGATAACTGAAAGAATTATATTAATTGGATTTATTAGAAAGGATGCGAGTCCTGAGAAGTGAGGAGAAGATGACGATGTCTTTTAGATGACGTTACAAGCATGTTGATGATACCATACCCCTATAGATGAACTAACTGTCTGACAATAAAGAGATAACTGAAAGAATTATATTAATTGGATTTATTAGAAAGGATGCGAGTCCTGAGAAGTGAGGAGAAGATGACGATGTCTTTTAGATGACGTTACAAGCATGTTGATGATACCATACCCCTATAGATGAACTAACTGTCTGACAATAAAGAGATAACTGAAAGAATTATATTAATTGGATTTATTAGAAAGGATGCGAGTCCTGAGAAGTGAGGAGAAGATGACGATGTCTTTTAGATGACGTTACAAGCATGTTGATGATACCATACCCCTATAGATGAACTAACTGTCTGACAATAAAGAGATAACTGAAAGAATTATATTAATTGGATTTATTAGAAAGGATGCGAGTCCTGAGAAGTGAGGAGAAGATGACGATGTCTTTTAGATGACGTTACAAGCATGTTGATGATACCATACCCCTATAGATGAACTAACTGTCTGACAATAAAGAGATAACTGAAAGAATTATATTAATTGGATTTATTAGAAAGGATGCGAGTCCTGAGAAGTGAGGAGAAGATGACGATGTCTTTTAGATGACGTTACAAGCATGTTGATGATACCATACCCCTATAGATGAACTAACTGTCTGACAATAAAGAGATAACTGAAAGAATTATATTAATTGGATTTATTAGAAAGGATGCGAGTCCTGAGAAGTGAGGAGAAGATGACGATGTCTTTTAGATGACGTTACAAGCATGTTGATGATACCATACCCCTATAGATGAACTAACTGTCTGACAATAAAGAGATAACTGAAAGAATTATATTAATTGGATTTATTAGAAAGGATGCGAGTCCTGAGAAGTGAGGAGAAGATGACGATGTCTTTTAGATGACGTTACAAGCATGTTGATGATACCATACCCCTATAGATGAACTAACTGTCTGACAATAAAGAGATAACTGAAAGAATTATATTAATTGGATTTATTAGAAAGGATGCGAGTCCTGAGAAGTGAGGAGAAGATGACGATGTCTTTTAGATGACGTTACAAGCATGTTGATGATACCATACCCCTATAGATGAACTAACTGTCTGACAATAAAGAGATAACTGAAAGAATTATATTAATTGGATTTATTAGAAAGGATGCGAGTCCTGAGAAGTGAGGAGAAGATGACGATGTCTTTTAGATGACGTTACAAGCATGTTGATGATACCATACCCCTATAGATGAACTAACTGTCTGACAATAAAGAGATAACTGAAAGAATTATATTAATTGGATTTATTAGAAAGGATGCGAGTCCTGAGAAGTGAGGAGAAGATGACGATGTCTTTTAGATGACGTTACAAGCATGTTGATGATACCATACCCCTATAGATGAACTAACTGTCTGACAATAAAGAGATAACTGAAAGAATTATATTAATTGGATTTATTAGAAAGGATGCGAGTCCTGAGAAGTGAGGAGAAGATGACGATGTCTTTTAGATGACGTTACAAGCATGTTGATGATACCATACCCCTATAGATGAACTAACTGTCTGACAATAAAGAGATAACTGAAAGAATTATATTAATTGGATTTATTAGAAAGGATGCGAGTCCTGAGAAGTGAGGAGAAGATGACGATGTCTTTTAGATGACGTTACAAGCATGTTGATGATACCATACCCCTATAGATGAACTAACTGTCTGACAATAAAGAGATAACTGAAAGAATTATATTAATTGGATTTATTAGAAAGGATGCGAGTCCTGAGAAGTGAGGAGAAGATGACGATGTCTTTTAGATGACGTTACAAGCATGTTGATGATACCATACCCCTATAGATGAACTAACTGTCTGACAATAAAGAGATAACTGAAAGAATTATATTAATTGGATTTATTAGAAAGGATGCGAGTCCTGAGAAGTGAGGAGAAGATGACGATGTCTTTTTAGATGACGTTACAAGCATGTTGATGATACCATACCCCTATAGATGAACTAACTGTCTGACAATAAAGAGATAACTGAAAGAATTATATTAATTGGATTTATTAGAAAGGATGCGAGTCCTGAGAAGTGAGGAGAAGATGACGATGTCTTTTAGATGACGTTACAAGCATGTTGATGATACCATACCCCTATAGATGAACTAACTGTCTGACAATAAAGAGATAACTGAAAGAATTATATTAATTGGATTTATTAGAAAGGATGCGAGTCCTGAGAAGTGAGGAGAAGATGACGATGTCTTTTAGATGACGTTACAAGCATGTTGATGATACCATACCCCTATAGATGAACTAACTGTCTGACAATAAAGAGATAACTGAAAGAATTATATTAATTGGATTTATTAGAAAGGATGCGAGTCCTGAGAAGTGAGGAGAAGATGACGATGTCTTTTAGATGACGTTACAAGCATGTTGATGATACCATACCCCTATAGATGAACTAACTGTCTGACAATAAAGAGATAACTGAAAGAATTATATTAATTGGATTTATTAGAAAGGATGCGAGTCCTGAGAAGTGAGGAGAAGATGACGATGTCTTTTAGATGACGTTACAAGCATGTTGATGATACCATACCCCTATAGATGAACTAACTGTCTGACAATAAAGAGATAACTGAAAGAATTATATTAATTGGATTTATTAGAAAGGATGCGAGTCCTGAGAAGTGAGGAGAAGATGACGATGTCTTTTAGATGACGTTACAAGCATGTTGATGATACCATACCCCTATAGATGAACTAACTGTCTGACAATAAAGAGTCACTGAAAGAATTATATTAATTGGATTTATTAGAAAGGATGCGAGTCCTGAGAAGTGAGGAGAAGATGACGATGTCTTTTAGATGACGTTACAAGCATGTTGATGATACCATACCCCTATAGATGAACTAACTGTCTGACAATAAAGAGATCACTGAAAGAATTATATTAATTGGATTTATTAGAAAGGATGCGAGTCCTGAGAAGTGAGGAGAAGATGACGATGTCTTTTAGATGACGTTACAAGCATGTTGATGATACCATACCCCTATAGATGAACTAACTGTCTGACAATAAAGAGATAACTGAAAGAATTATATTAATTGGATTTATTAGAAAGGATGCGAGTCCTGAGAAGTGAGGAGAAGATGACGATGTCTTTTAGATGACGTTACAAGCATGTTGATGATACCATACCCCTATAGATGAACTAACTGTCTGACAATAAAGAGATCACTGAAAGAATTATATTAATTGGATTTATTAGAAAGGATGCGAGTCCTGAGAAGTGAGGAGAAGATGACGATGTCTTTTAGATGACGTTACAAGCATGTTGATGATACCATACCCCTATAGATGAACTAACTGTCTGACAATAAAGAGATCACTGAAAGAATTATATTAATTGGATTTATTAGAAAGGATGCGAGTCCTGAGAAGTGAGGAGAAGATGACGATGTCTTTTAGATGACGTTACAAGCATGTTGATGATACCATACCCCTATAGATGAACTAACTGTCTGACAATAAAGAGTCACTGAAAGAATTATATTAATTGGATTTATTAGAAAGGATGCGAGTCCTGAGAAGTGAGGAGAAGATGACGATGTCTTTTAGATGACGTTACAAGCATGTTGATGATACCATACCCCTATAGATGAACTAACTGTCTGACAATAAAGAGATCACTGAAAGAATTATATTAATTGGATTTATTAGAAAGGATGCGAGTCCTGAGAAGTGAGGAGAAGATGACGATGTCTTTTAGATGACGTTACAAGCATGTTGATGATACCATACCCCTATAGATGAACTAACTGTCTGACAATAAAGAGTCACTGAAAGAATTATATTAATTGGATTTATTAGAAAGGATGCGAGTCCTGAGAAGTGAGGAGAAGATGACGATGTCTTTTAGATGACGTTACAAGCATGTTGATGATACCATACCCCTATAGATGAACTAACTGTCTGACAATAAAGAGTCACTGAAAGAATTATATTAATTGGATTTATTAGAAAGGATGCGAGTCCTGAGAAGTGAGGAGAAGATGACGATGTCTTTTAGATGACGTTACAAGCATGTTGATGATACCATACCCCTATAGATGAACTAACTGTCTGACAATAAAGAGTCACTGAAAGAATTATATTAATTGGATTTATTAGAAAGGATGCGAGTCCTGAGAAGTGAGGAGAAGATGACGATGTCTTTTAGATGACGTTACAAGCATGTTGATGATACCATACCCCTATAGATGAACTAACTGTCTGACAATAAAGAGTCACTGAAAGAATTATATTAATTGGATTTATTAGAAAGGATGCGAGTCCTGAGAAGTGAGGAGAAGATGACGATGTCTTTTAGATGACGTTACAAGCATGTTGATGATACCATACCCCTATAGATGAACTAACTGTCTGACAATAAAGAGTCACTGAAAGAATTATATTAATTGGATTTATTAGAAAGGATGCGAGTCCTGAGAAGTGAGGAGAAGATGACGATGTCTTTTAGATGACGTTACAAGCATGTTGATGATACCATACCCCTATAGATGAACTAACTGTCTGACAATAAAGAGATAACTGAAAGAATTATATTAATTGGATTTATTAGAAAGGATGCGAGTCCTGAGAAGTGAGGAGAAGATGACGATGTCTTTTAGATGACGTTACAAGCATGTTGATGATACCATACCCCTATAGATGAACTAACTGTCTGACAATAAAGAGTCACTGAAAGAATTATATTAATTGGATTTATTAGAAAGGATGCGAGTCCTGAGAAGTGAGGAGAAGATGACGATGTCTTTTAGATGACGTTACAAGCATGTTGATGATACCATACCCCTATAGATGAACTAACTGTCTGACAATAAAGAGATCACTGAAAGAATTATATTAATTGGATTTATTAGAAAGGATGCGAGTCCTGAGAAGTGAGGAGAAGATGACGATGTCTTTTAGATGACGTTACAAGCATGTTGATGATACCATACCCCTATAGATGAACTAACTGTCTGACAATAAAGAGATAACTGAAAGAATTATATTAATTGGATTTATTAGAAAGGATGCGAGTCCTGAGAAGTGAGGAGAAGATGACGATGTCTTTTAGATGACGTTACAAGCATGTTGATGATACCATACCCCTATAGATGAACTAACTGTCTGACAATAAAGAGATCACTGAAAGAATTATATTAATTGGATTTATTAGAAAGGATGCGAGTCCTGAGAAGTGAGGAGAAGATGACGATGTCTTTTAGATGACGTTACAAGCATGTTGATGATACCATACCCCTATAGATGAACTAACTGTCTGACAATAAAGAGTCACTGAAAGAATTATATTAATTGGATTTATTAGAAAGGATGCGAGTCCTGAGAAGTGAGGGAGAAGATGACGATGTCTTTTAGATGACGTTACAAGCATGTTGATGATACCATACCCCTATAGATGAACTAACTGTCTGACAATAAAGAGTCACTGAAAGAATTATATTAATTGGATTTATTAGAAAGGATGCGAGTCCTGAGAAGTGAGGAGAAGATGACGATGTCTTTTAGATGACGTTACAAGCATGTTGATGATACCATACCCCTATAGATGAACTAACTGTCTGACAATAAAGAGTCACTGAAAGAATTATATTAATTGGATTTATTAGAAAGGATGCGAGTCCTGAGAAGTGAGGAGAAGATGACGATGTCTTTTAGATGACGTTACAAGCATGTTGATGATACCATACCCCTATAGATGAACTAACTGTCTGACAATAAAGAGTCACTGAAAGAATTATATTAATTGGATTTATTAGAAAGGATGCGAGTCCTGAGAAGTGAGGAGAAGATGACGATGTCTTTTAGATGACGTTACAAGCATGTTGATGATACCATACCCTATAGATGAACTAACTGTCTGACAATAAAGAGTCACTGAAAGAATTATATTAATTGGATTTATTAGAAAGGATGCGAGTCCTGAGAAGTGAGGAGAAGATGACGATGTCTTTTAGATGACGTTACAAGCATGTTGATGATACCATACCCCTATAGATGAACTAACTGTCTGACAATAAAGAGATAACTGAAAGAATTATATTAATTGGATTTATTAGAAAGGATGCGAGTCCTGAGAAGTGAGGAGAAGATGACGATGTCTTTTAGATGACGTTACAAGCATGTTGATGATACCATACCCCTATAGATGAACTAACTGTCTGACAATAAAGAGTCACTGAAAGAATTATATTAATTGGATTTATTAGAAAGGATGCGAGTCCTGAGAAGTGAGGAGAAGATGACGATGTCTTTTAGATGACGTTACAAGCATGTTGATGATACCATACCCCTATAGATGAACTAACTGTCTGACAATAAAGAGTAACTGAAAGAATTATATTAATTGGATTTATTAGAAAGGATGCGAGTCCTGAGAAGTGAGGAGAAGATGACGATGTCTTTTAGATGACGTTACAAGCATGTTGATGATACCATACCCCTATAGATGAACTAACTGTCTGACAATAAAGAGTAACTGAAAGAATTATATTAATTGGATTTATTAGAAAGGATGCGAGTCCTGAGAAGTGAGGAGAAGATGACGATGTCTTTTAGATGACGTTACAAGCATGTTGATGATACCATACCCCTATAGATGAACTAACTGTCTGACAATAAAGAGTCACTGAAAGAATTATATTAATTGGATTTATTAGAAAGGATGCGAGTCCTGAGAAGTGAGGAGAAGATGACGATGTCTTTTAGATGACGTTACAAGCATGTTGATGATACCATACCCCTATAGATGAACTAACTGTCTGACAATAAAGAGTCACTGAAAGAATTATATTAATTGGATTTATTAGAAAGGATGCGAGTCCTGAGAAGTGAGGAGAAGATGACGATGTCTTTTAGATGACGTTACAAGCATGTTGATGATACCATACCCCTATAGATGAACTAACTGTCTGACAATAAAGAGATAACTGAAAGAATTATATTAATTGGATTTATTAGAAAGGATGCGAGTCCTGAGAAGTGAGGAGAAGATGACGATGTCTTTTAGATGACGTTACAAGCATGTTGATGATACCATACCCCTATAGATGAACTAACTGTCTGACAATAAAGAGATAACTGAAAGAATTATATTAATTGGATTTATTAGAAAGGATGCGAGTCCTGAGAAGTGAGGAGAAGATGACGATGTCTTTTAGATGACGTTACAAGCATGTTGATGATACCATACCCTATAGATGAACTAACTGTCTGACAATAAAGAGATAACTGAAAGAATTATATGAATTGGATTTATTAGAAAGGATGCGAGTCCTGAGAAGTGAGGAGAAGATGACGATGTCTTTTAGATGACGTTACAAGCATGTTGATGATACCATACCCTATAGATGAACTAACTGTCTGACAATAAAGAGATCACTGAAAGAATTATATTAATTGGATTTATTAGAAAGGATGCGAGTCCTGAGAAGTGAGGAGAAGATGACGATGTCTTTTAGATGACGTTACAAGCATGTTGATGATACCATACCCCCTATAGATGAACTAACTGTCTGACAATAAAGAGTCACTGAAAGAATTATATGAATTGGATTTATTAGAAAGGATGCGAGTCCTGAGAAGTGAGGAGAAGATGACGATGTCTTTTAGATGACGTTACAAGCATGTTGATGATACCATACCCCTATAGATGAACTAACTGTCTGACAATAAAGAGTAACTGAAAGAATTATATTAATTGGATTTATTAGAAAGGATGCGAGTCCTGAGAAGTGAGGAGAAGATGACGATGTCTTTTTAGATGACGTTACAAGCATGTTGATGATACCATACCCCTATAGATGAACTAACTGTCTGACAATAAAGAGATAACTGAAAGAATTATATGAATTGGATTTATTAGAAAGGATGCGAGTCCTGAGAAGTGAGGAGAAGATGACGATGTCTTTTAGATGACGTTACAAGCATGTTGATGATACCATACCCTATAGATGAACTAACTGTCTGACAATAAAGAGTCACTGAAAGAATTATATTAATTGGATTTATTAGAAAGGATGCGAGTCCTGAGAAGTGAGGAGAAGATGACGATGTCTTTTAGATGACGTTACAAGCATGTTGATGATACCATACCCTATAGATGAACTAACTGTCTGACAATAAAGAGATAACTGAAAGAATTATATGAATTGGATTTATTAGAAGGATGCGAGTCCTGAGAAGTGAGGAGAAGATGACGATGTCTTTTAGATGACGTTACAAGCATGTTGATGATACCATACCCCTATAGATGAACTAACTGTCTGACAATAAAGAGATAACTGAAAGAATTATATGAATTGGATTTATTAGAAGGATGCGAGTCCTGAGAAGTGAGGAGAAGATGACGATGTCTTTTAGATGACGTTACAAGCATGTTGATGATACCATACCCTATAGATGAACTAACTGGTCTGACAATAAAGAGATAACTGAAAGAATTATATGAATTGGATTTATTAGAAAGGATGCGAGTCCTGAGAAGTGAGGAGGAGAATGACGATGTCTTTTAGATGACGTTACAAGCATGTTGATGATATACCCTAGATGAACTAACTGTCTGACAATAAAGAGTAACTGGAAGAATTATATGAATTGGATTTATTAGAAGGATGCGAGTCCTGAGTGAGGAAGATGACGATGTCTTTTGATGACGTTGCAAGCATGTTGATGATACCATACCCCTATAGATGAACTAACTGTCTGACAATAAAGAGTCACTGAAAGAATTATATGAATTGGATTTATTAGAAAGGATGCGAGTCCCGAGAAGTGAGGAGAAGATGACGATGTCTTTTTAGATGACGTTACAAGCATGTTGATGATACCATACCCCTATAGATGAACTAACTGTCTGACAATAAGAGTCACTGAAAGAATTATATGAATTGAATTTATTAGAAAGGATGCGAGTCCTGAGAAGTGAGGAGAAGATGACGATGTCTTTTAGATGACGTTACAAGCATGTTGATGATACCATACCCCTATAGATGAACTAACTGTCTGACAATAAAGAGATAACTGAAAGAATTATATGAATTGGATTTATTAGAAAGGATGCGAGTCCTGGAGGTGAGGGAAGATGACGATGTCTTTTAGATGACGTTACAAGCATGTTGATGATACCATACCCCTATAGATGAACTAACTGTCTGACAATAAAGAGATAACTGAAAGAATTATATGAATTGGATTTATTAGAAAGGATGCGAGTCCTGAGAAGTGAGGAGAAGATGACGATGTCTTTTTAGATGACGTTACAAGCATGTTGATGATACCATACCCCTATAGATGAACTAACTGTCTGACAATAAAGAGATAACTGAAAGAATTATATGAGTTGGATTTATTAGAAAGGATGCGAGTCCTGAGAAGTGAGGAGAAGATGACGATGTCTTTTAGATGACGTTACAAGCATGTTGATGATACCATACCCCTATAGATGAACTAACTGTCTGACAATAAAGAGATAACTGAAAGAATTATATGAATTGGATTTATTAGAAAGGATGCGAGTCCTGAGAAGTGAGGAGGAAGATGACGATGTCTTTTAGATGACGTTACAAGCATGTTGATGATACCATACCCCTATAGATGAACTAACTGTCTGACAATAAAGAGTCACTGAAAGAATTATATGAATTGGATTTATTAGAAAGGATGCGAGTCCTGAGAAGTGAGGAGAAGATGACGATGTCTTTTAGATGACGTTACAAGCATGTTGATGATACCATACCCCTATAGATGAACTAACTGTCTGACAATAAAGAGTCACTGAAAGAATTATATTAATTGGATTTATTAGGAAAGGATGCGAGTCCTGAGAAGTGAGGAGAAGATGACGATGTCTTTTAGATGACGTTACAAACATGTTGATGATACCATACCCCTATAGATGAACTAACTGTCTGACAATAAAGAGATAACTGAAAGAATTATATTAATTGGATTTATTAGAAAGGATGCGAGTCCTGAGAAGTGAGGAGAAGATGACGATGTCTTTTAGATGACGTTACAAGCATGTTGATGATACCATACCCCTATAGATGAACTAACTGTCTGACAATAAAGAGATAACTGAAAGAATTATATTAGTTGGATTTATTAGGGAAGGATGCGAGTCCTGAGAAGTGAGGAGAAGATGACGATGTCTTTTAGATGACGTTACAAGCATGTTGATGATACCATACCCCTATGTGGTTTATTAGAAGGTGCGAGTCCTGAGAAGTGAGGAGAGATGACGGTGTCTTTTAGATGACATTACAAGCATGTTGATGATACCATACCCATAGATGAACTAACTGTCTGACAATAAAGAGATCACTGAAAGAATTATATGGGTTGGATTTATTAGAAAGGATGCGAGTCCTGAGGAGTGAGGGAGAAGATGACGATGTCTTTTAGATGACGTTACAAGCATGTTGATGATACCATACCCTATAGATGAACTAACTGTCTGACAATAAAGAGATAACTGAAAGAATTATATTAGTTGGATTTATTAGAAAGGATGCGAGTCCTGAGAAGTGAGGAGAAGATGACGATGTCTTTTAGATGACGTTACAAGCATGTTGATGATACCATACCCTATAGATGAACTAACTGTCAGACAATAAAGGAGATAACTGAAAAATTATATTAGTGGATTTATTAGAAGGATGGAGTCCTGAGAAGTGAGGAGAGAAGATGACGATGTCTTTTAGATGACGTTACAAGCATGTTGATGATACCATACCATAGATGAACTAACTGTCTGACAATAAAGAGATAACTGAAAGAATTATATTAGTTGGATTTATTAGAAAGGATGCGAGTCCTGAGAAGTGAGGAGAAGATGACGATGTCTTTTAGATGACGTTACAAGCATGTTGATGATACCATACCCCTATAGATGAACTAACTGTCTGACAATAAAGAGTCACTGAAAGAATTATATTAATTGGATTTATTAGAAAGGATGCGAGTCCTGGGAAGTGGAGGAAGATGACGATGTCTTTTAGATGACGTTACAAGCATGTTGATGATACCATACCCCTATAGATGAACTAACTGTCTGACAATAAAGAGTAACTGAAAGAATTATATTAGTTGGATTTATTGAAGGATGCAGTCCTGAGAAGTGAGGAGAAGATGACGATGTCTTTTAGATGACGTTACAAGCATGTTGATGATACCATACCCTATAGATGAACTAACTGTCTGACAATAAGGAGTCACTGAAAGAATTATATTGGTTGGATTTATTAGAAAGGATGCGAGTCCTGAGAAGTGAGGAGAAGATGACGATGTCTTTTAGATGACGTTACAAGCATGTTGATGATACCATACCCCTATAGATGAACTAACTGTCTGACAATAAAGAGATAACTGAAAGAGTTATATTAATTGGATTTATTAGAAAGGATGCGAGTCCTGAGAGTGAGAGAAGATGACGATGTCTTTTAGATGACGTTACAAGCATGTTGATGATACCATACCCTATAGATGAACTAACTGTCTGACAATAAAGAGATAACTGAAAGAATTATATTAATTGGATTTATTAGAAGGATGCGAGTCCTGAAAGTGAGGAGAAGATGACGATGTCTTTTAGATGACGTTACAAGCATGTTGATGATACCATACCCCTATAGATGAACTAACATTCTGACAATAAAGAGTCATTGAAAGAATTATATTAGTTGGATTTATTAGGAAGGATGCGAGTCCTGAGAAGTGAGAGAAGATGACGATGTCTTTTGGATGACGTTACAAGCATGTTGATATACCATACCCTATAGATGAACTAACTTGTCTGACAATAAAGAGTAACTGGAAAGAATTATATTAGTGGTTTATTAGAAAGGATGCGAGTCCTGAGAGTGAGGAAGATGACGATGTCTTTTAGATGACGTTACAAGCATGTTGATGATACCATACCCCTATAGATGAACTAACTGTCTGACAATAAAGAGTCACTGAAGAATTATATAATTGGATTTATTAGAAAGGATGCGAGTCCTGAGGGGTGAGGAGAAGATGACGATGTCTTTTAGATGACGTTACAAGCATGTTGATGATACCATACCCCTATAGATGAACTAACTTTGTCTGACAATAAAGAGTGACTGAAAGAATTAGATTAATTTATTAGAGGGGATGCGAGTCCTGAGAAGTGAGGAGAAGATGACGATGTCTTTTAGATGACGTTACAAGCATGTTGATGATACCATACCCTATAGATGAACTAACTGTCTGACAATAAAGAGATAACTGAAAAAATTATATTAATTGGATTTATTAGAAAGGATGCGAGTCCTGAGAAGTGAGAGAAGATGACGATGTCTTTTAGATGACGTTACAAGCATGTTGATGATACCATACCCCTATAGATGAACTAACTGTCTGACAATAAAGAGTCACTGAAAGAATTATATTAATTGGATTTATTAGAAAGGATGCGAGTCCTGAAGTGAGGAAAGATGACGATGTCTTTTAGATGACGTTACAAGCATGTTGATGATACCATACCCTATAGATGAACTAACTGTCTGACAATAAAGAGATAACTGAAAGAATTATATTAATTGGTTTATTAGAAGGATGCGAGTCCTGAGAAATTGAGGGAAGATGACGATGTCTTTTAGATGACGTTACAAGCATGTTGATGATACCATACCCCTATAGATGAACTAACTGTCTGACAATAAGGAGATGACTGAAGAATTATATTAATTGGATTTATTAGAAGGATGTGAGTCCTGAGAAGTGAGGAAGAAGATGACGATGTCTTTAGATGAGCGTTACAAGCTTATGTTGATGATACCATACCCTATAGATGAACTAACTGATACGACAATAAAGAAAGGAATAACTGAAAGAATTATATTAATTTGGTTCATTAGAAAGGA